>SDVU01000188.1:0-18324 GCA_016256075.1 Dictyocoela muelleri | reverse complement strand
TCGTAATTTGTAAATAAAAATACAAGTATATAAAAACTAATCCAGGAATATTAGATACCATAAAATTTAGTCTATGTTTCTATTTGTCGTTTTTCTTCTAGATATGACTTCTAGGATAGACAAACACTTGGTGAAATAAAAATTTTTATTTAATGCATGGGGTAGGAAACACCCATGAAATAAATAGCTTTTTAATCAATTTTTATTTTTCCACTAGTATTTGTTTTTTTTTATTTTTTTTACTGTTTTTGAGTTACGGAAGAATCGATTATTTTAAGATTAAATATCATTTCATCATAAGGATGCTTTGTACATACAGCAATAGGTGATGTGGAAATAGTATTCAAAATAGAAGAAACATGTTCTACTTAAATAAAATATAATGAAGGAAGATATGAATTGCCTTTATGGATATTTCGAAGTTTGAAGTGTACTCAGATAAGTTTTTTCTACAAATTTGCAGTTATATCTACATAACTTTGAGTTATTAATTGTCCTAACAGCGAAAAAGAAGTGATATTGGCTGATTGTCTACTTTTCCGACTATGGTCGAATAAATAGATATAAGCAAAAATAATTTGGAATCAAAGGATTAAATTTTTTTATTAATCTATTTTACAATACCCCCTTATTTTTTCTCGTTAAAAAAGTACCCTAGCGCCTGCTATTGTGTCTAATATGTGTGAATCATTGAGGGCTTCTTTCTAAAGATGCCTACCACAAAGGGTCTTCCCTTTGAGCTAAATTTTAAATATATTTTTTTAAATAAAATTTAAATTTTTTATTAATAATTTTAATAATATTTAATGGTTAATGAGCTCCACAGTTTGATAGGATTGAGGTGTATTTTTTTTCATTTACTTTTCACCCCCACAATGGAATCAGTTAAAAACAAAATTTTGATTAAAATACAAGATATTATCATTGAATTACTTAATAATAATGTTTTAAGTGCAATTCCGAGATTGCTTTGTATTCGAAGAAGAAATATACTGTCATTTGTCGCTAGAAATATTGCCGATATATTCGTTCCCTCTTTGAAAATATACCATTTAAAGGGAACATGGACTATAATATCAAATGCCTGTTCGTTTATTATATGTTTTGCAAGGTTCGAATGTTAAATATTTCAATATGTGGACCGAATAGGATCCTCACACAGTTTATAGGATCCTTAAAAAACTAAAAATCTTTTGATATTTTACAAAAATATTACAGTTATTTTCAACCGATAGGAGGCGAATGTTTAATAGTTAAGGTCGATTAATCGAAATTTGGCAAAAGAAAATATAAACGCGGCCATCGAGTTGTGGTGTGTGGGTAATTAAGACTGTTGAAAGAATTTATAATAGGTGAATTATTTTGAAGGCGTGTGAAGAAAGAAGCTCAGAAGTATTAATTTATTTCCTTAAAAAAAATTTAATCATGACTCAATTATATATTCTGATTGCTGGAGAGAATATTCGAGAGTTAAAGATACATCAGAGAGAATATAACAGCAAACCATTCAAAAGAGTTTGTTGAGGATAGTACGGGTGTTCATATCAACACAATTGAAGGTTTCTGGTATAGTATTAAAAAGGAATACATTCCCGTTACAGGATGAAAAGCCTAATTGATATATATATTTACTTCGCTCTATGTTAAATCAAATGAAAAATAAAATACCTTTGATTATTTAATAAAATTAATTATTAACTATTTTTTTTTATTTTAATTATTTTCTGTATGATCTTCAGAAGGGTAAATTACAAAAAAAAACATACACCCCTATTTTATAAATTTAAGGAGAGCGAAATCCATATTTAATTCTAACTTTGATTAGACTTTCTCTCTAGAGAAAATAAGGTAAACTACAAAATATGTCATTAGCAAAAAATAATAAAATTTTCTTATTATCCCCTGAAAATGTCATATTTAATATTTTCCGTGTTTTTTTCTAGATAGAAATTCCATATGATAATATATAACCTTATTATTATATAATAATTTTAAAAACTATGAGTAGGTTTTTTAATTTAAAAAAAATGCTTTTCTTTTAAAAGATGCCTATCTAAATGTAGGCATATTTTGAAAGAAGTCTCAATCATTGGTATATCTGATAAATTTTTTTTTCACTATACAGCAGCACAATATAACGTGAACAGTTTTTACTAACATGAACAACGTGAACAATTTTTTCAAAAAAAATAGTCCATTAAGAATATTTTATCATAAATTAAACACATGTTCATAGTAACTCTTTAACGTGAACAATGAACATATTTTTTTGATATGGGTTCTTTTTTTATATAAATTTTTATTTCTTAACCGTTATCATGAACAAGAAAAAAATAAAAAAACGAAGAGATTCAACATTGGGAAATAAAGATTACTTGCTAGGATTCTGTAGACAAGAATTAACAAAAATAAGCGTTTTCTAGCAAAAAATTTAATATCTATGTTGTTTTTGTCAATAAGCTTTTAAAATTCGATCTACCATAAGATTTTGAAACAAATCTAAATGACAAAAAACGCGTCCCTCGGCTAACTAAAACAAGTGAATCAGAGCCAATCCTTTACAAATGGTTTGTGGGTTCACGATTTTTGAATCTTACTGTCACTTCTGATAGTATGACTCAAAGAGCTATTCATATAGCAAAAAAAACTATCAATTGGAAATTTAAATGCTTCAAATGGTTGGCTTGAAAGGTTTATGAGGATAAACAATATCAAATCTAAGAAAAAATGTCGAAGCTGGTATTATTAACATGGATTAAACAATAATATTAGTGAAGATCTCAATCAAAATTGTTATAAAATAATCAAAATGACATTTTCAATTGTGATATGACAAGTATATTTTATAATAATCGTGCAAATGAACTTATACTATAGCATAATCTGATAAAGATAATAGTAAATTTTCTAAAGAGAGAGTAAATATTTTATTTTAGTAAGTATATCTGGTAAAACCTAAAACTGCGGTGATCGAAAAATCTCGGAGACATGGATGTTTTAAAAATGTTAAATTTGAAAAACTACCAACACATTATTTTTACAATTCAAATAGTTGGATGAGAGTGAAATATTTAAGGCTTGGACTGAGTACTTGAATAGTATGATGACAAAACAAAATTGTTTTTTTTTGTTTGATAATAGTTTTATTCATAAAAAAAAACATGCAATTGTCAAACATAGAATTTTTTCTTTCCCACAAAAACAACTTTTAAAATTAAACCTAGTGACCAAGGAATTATCAAAGCATTTAAAGATCAATATAAAAAAATGCTTTCTAATATTTCAGATAAGATGTATTTAAACAATAAAATGCCTTACGAAATGCTTTAAAGAGCATTACTACTTTGGATTCCATCATATGTATAAGTATAGTATGAGACAAAATTTCCCCTGAAATTGTAAAAAATTGTTTTGAAATGACAATATCTAATTCTTTTCAAACAAAAGAGCTTTATGTTGTTGAAATAGAAAAGGTAATACATCCTTTAATCCACCAAGAAAATGATTTGCCAACATTTAAGCCTGTTTTGTACAACTAAAGTATAATGTTTGATGATATAATCTACGAAAATTTATCTAAACGTAACTTATAAGAAAAAACGCAACATCAGAAAGCGCATCTGAATTGATAGAAATTCATACTTCTTTAGAAGCAAGAATTATAATAGATAAACTTGAACTATATTATTTGATAATATTACAGATAACTACACAAATTTGGGAACTGTAATATGATCTAGAAAACGATAAAGACTGTCGAAAGCCTAAAAATCCGACTATCTAATACATAAACATCCATAAAGATAATTTTAAAGATACATCTACGTGTATTATATTGTATAAAGCGACCATGTTTAATGTTGTTAGAAGGATATAGCTGCTTCAATTCACCATATTTTTTTGGAACAATACATTAAATAAAAAATAGCAATAGCACAAGCTTTAAACCTTAATGGTTTTTTAATCTTTTGTTTAAACCAAATAAAAAATGCCGTTTCTACTTTCTTCACGTTATTTTAGCGTGAACAACAAGGTCCCGTCATGTTCACGTTATAGAGGGTTGACTGTACTTTAAATAATAAATTTTCTTAACTAAATAACTCGGAAACACACACAATTAATTGGAAGCGCGTGTGATTTAGCTAAAAAAAGATTCACGAAGATTTCTGAATTATAAAAAATAAAATTCAAAAATATTTAAATATAATTGCTTAGAAGAGAACATTCAATCGTAAATTTTTTTATTAAATGTGTTAAATATTTTTTTAATACTTGAAAAAATCATTCTATATCTATATATTATATGAGCATATAAAATATATTCTTATCATTTCATATGCTCATATATATAGAATGATTTTTAGTTTCACTATGAATATATAGTTCCGAAAAAAAATTTACATTTGATAAAAACATGACTCATTTTGAAGCATTATGGTGGTATTTCTCAAACCATTTTGGTGTATGAGACTTTCCTTGCCGAAATTTTCTTCATCCCACATATGCAAAACGTTAGACATTTTAAAAAATATATTTTTATAGATTTCAGCAATTAGTAAATACAAAATAAAAATATTTATTTGATAAAACAATTAACTATGATGTTTATAATAGACTAATATAAGGTTAGGATCAGAAGTTTAAATCTTGGATCCTTAAAAATCTAAATTGAACCACCATTGGTAATTTAAATTGATTCCTTCTTTAAAATCTAAATCTACCCCTGATGTTCAAATTGCCCCAGAGTGGGGCGTAGACCCAACGTTGGAAAACACTGCCTTAGAGTGTATAAATAAACTTGAAAATTATTTATTAGTAAACAAACTCGATAGTTTAACAGAATTTTTATATCAATTAAGGAATGCTATTGAAGAAAGAAAACTGAAATAGTTAAGAGATTACATGATTATATAACATGAAAAATAGATAAAAAATTTTTCCTTTTATAATTTTTCTGATATTTCTAGTATATTACATGATGACAACATCTATATCTGCCAACACAGAGAGTTGTCTCTAAGCATAGTCTTTTGACCATTTGATCCTGGCTTTTCGATAATATGTCACTTCCTAAGCCACCAAGAAGCCAGCTGCATACACGATTTTCGTTTTATCAATGACTCGGCAGTATACAGTAATTATGGCTTTTCATGAATTTTTATTTTTTACTAATTTTTGACGAGATGCGTCACTGCATTTATCGTCAGGCTTAGGAGAGTGCCTTCTGTCTCATTGTAATAATAGAATAAGTTTTAATCAGCTATACCACACTATAACAACTCTATATTAATACTATATTTTATAGTTTTTGACCGCTTAACGCCATTCTCTCATTATTTATTAAAGAGTGGCGTCAGGGGTAATCGAACCCCGATACTTAAATTTCACATCAAAAGTGTTAACCACTAGCTATCTGGCTTCTGATATTTTTTTTAATATGATTTTTTTCTGAGATTTTACGTTCCGATTTTGAGAGGGTTTACTATACTTGTTTTAAATTATGTTTTGTATTGTTTGATTTTGAGCACTTTTTTTACTTAATTTTTCTTTTAATGGCTTCAACCTTGACTAACGACATATAACAGTCTATAAAGGAATAACTATCATTTATCATTATAGAATATTTAAAAATAATTATTATCTTTATACATACAAAAAAATATACTAATTTTCATATATTAAAACATTTTGTACTCTAAAGTTGATCAAATGACAAATATACGTGTTTTATAAATAAAGAGAAACCAGAAAATTAAAAAAATAAAAAAATTTATGCTTGAAATTCATTTAGTATGTTGTACTTGATTAAATATAATGCATGTGATGCTTTTAAACATAAAATTTTTTATTTTTTTTAATTCACAGGTGCATCTACAAGTTATTTTAAATTTTTTTTGACATTTGATCAGTTTTAGGCTAAAAATTCATGATAATATGGAAATTAAGCATCAAATGACAATGAAAAAATCTTTAACCTTAAATGCCCTGTTTTAATATAAATTATAAAACGATATTACTATTTTTTGCATTAAAATAATATTTATTTCATAAAATAATATTTATTTTATTAAAATAACTTTATAAAAATAATTTATACCTAATCAAATTTAAATTATTTTCAAACTCAATCAATGATCTTTATAAATTCATCGACAATTTTTTTAAATTTTTCATAATCAGAATCAAAAATTTCACTTGAAAAGTTATAAAAATCAGCAATCAAATCTACATCAATAATTAAAAAATCTTTAAAAGTATTTTTAAAATTATCATTAAAAATATTTTCATCATACCTCAAAATAACATTTTTTCTTAGAATTTCTTGAATTTCAATAATACGATCAATTTCTTCAAAATTAACTTTGGAAATAACTCCTACTGATCCATTAATAGTTGAAAAATATACTAAATTATCAGAATATGAACTTTCAAAAAAAGATCCTTTAGTAAATGATAAAATCTTTTCTTTATAATTGATATAACTTTTAATTTCAAATTCATTACTATCATTATTATTTTCATCAATATCATTATTAAAAAATATTATTCTTCCTTTTTTATCAGCAACAATTATTTTCTCGAAATTATAAATAAGACTGTTGACTTCTAATGAGCCGTAAAACTTTTTCTTTTGAATGATTTCAAATTCGTTATTAAAATTATTATTGGGCATTTCAAAGGTATTATTAAAATTATCAAATTCATTATTTTCATAATTTGAAATTTCTAAAGTGTTATTTTCATTTTTAAAATTATCAGGTGATGAGAATGAAATTAAAGAACTATCTAAAAAGAAATCAGGATCATCATATGATAAACTATCAAAATCATCTTCTTTTGACAAAAATACCTCTGTTGATATAAATTCATTTTTATTCGTCATAAATTCATTCTCTGTTGAAATAAATTCATTCTCTGTTGATATAATTTTATCATCTGTTGATATAATTTTATCATCTTTTAATAAAATTTCTTCCTTTTTTGAATTATCCTGATTATCCATATTAAATTCATTTATTAAATATTGGCCAAATCCATTTATAAAATCAGAAACAACGAGACTTTTATTTTCAAAAAAACAATTGTAAGGAAATATTGGTATTCTTAATTTTGATTTAAAATGAATTTTATCATTCTTAATAAAATAAATAGCAAGAAATTGATCATTTGAGGTTGCTATTGAATTTTTCCATTTTGAAAGAAAAATAGATGGTCCTTGTTGAGCAAATATGTCAATAATTGATAGTTTAGTCGAAATAAGATAAATTTTAGAGATTATTGAATTTTTATTTTCATCATTATCAACTTCTTTTTTGTTATTAATTTCAATATCATTAAAAACATCGGCATTATCGATTTTTTTATGGACTTTAAAATTTTCATAATTGGTAATACAAATAATTTTATTATCAATTTCATCACCGTTCATAATAATTTCTTTTTTGAAATACAATTTTTTAACAACTTTATTATTTAAAATTAATACAAGCTCTGAGTTGATTTCTTTATTAAATATTAAAGATCCAATAAAATAGTTTTGGGTATTCTTATTAATGCTAATATTATTCGCATTATTAATTTTATTGT
This sequence comes from Dictyocoela muelleri, assembly GCA_016256075.1. Taxonomy (NCBI): domain Eukaryota; kingdom Fungi; phylum Microsporidia; genus Dictyocoela; species Dictyocoela muelleri. The sequence goes on along the minus strand of SDVU01000188.1, from coordinate 10,737 downwards.
TAAGTTTGATGTTATTAATTACATCACCCTGATGGTTATTTTGATTATAAATTGGTATTTGAAATTTAACTTCACTTTTTAAAGAAATTGATGAGAACGAATATTCTGATTTGAAGAATGATTTAAGTTTGAATATTGAATTATCAATTGATATATATAATGTTGGTCTATTTAAAGTATTATTTTTGTAATTATTTATGAAATTATCATGATCTTTGTAATTACTTATAAGGTTATCATGACCTTTACAATTATTTATTAAGTTATCATGATTTTTAAAAGCATCAACTCTATCAATTCCTAATTTTTGTATTTTTAAGTTTTCATCCACAAGTAAAGGAACATCACCAGTAATTAGAAATTTATTTTCAAATTTAAATATTTTAGAGAGTTGATTTCTTTTCAGATGTTTTTTAATCTTAACGTTGTTATTATTTTCTAAGGTAAATGAAATTAAATTGCCTGTAAGAGTCACGGCTAAAAATAAATAATCTTCATAATGATATTGGGTGTTATTATGTTTATCTTTATTATTTAATTGGTCCTTATCTAATATAGATCGATTTTTAATTATATTTATTCGTTGAATTGAAAAGAGTGGTTCTAATTCATATTCATTGATTTTATTCAATTCTTTACTGAATATTAAAAATTTAAAATAAAAAGTAGAAATAAAAATTAGATCTTCAAAAAGAATTGTTGAAATTTGAAGATCAAAAGGTACGTTTTTTATTTTATGATCATCATTCTTTACTTTTTTATCGTTGTATCTTTCATCATTATCAATTTTATTTATTAAATAATCGAGATTATAAATTTTCAATTCGTTTTCATGAACTAAAAGAAGTTGATTCTTATAAAATTTAGAAGTAATTATTTTTTTCGTATTTATAATTTGATTCTTTGAGAAAATATTAATTGATGAATTTCCAATTAAAAATAAAATATTTTTAAAAAAATAAAAATTGTTGGTTTTAGGAATTTTTTTAAAAATCGAAATATTTGTAAATTTATTGTAATTAATGAAATTGTTATCATTGAATTGGTCATTATTATTGAAATTGGTAATAAAATTGTTATTATCAAATTCGTTATCTTTAGAATTACATTTATAAATTACTGTTTCTTTATTTGTTGTAATAAATAGTAGTTCTTTAAAAAAGTAAAAATTTTGTAAGATAGAATTTTTTAAGTTAAATATATTCGTTAATTGAACAGATACTTCATATTTTAATTGACATAAATAATTAATTGTATTGTTATTTGTTTTAAAGTAATTATCAATTATATTTGTTTGTGATATATTCATATCATTATTAGAATTAAAATTATTATTAAAATCATTATTCTTACTAAATTCTTTATTAAAATCATTATTTTCGCTAAAATCTTTATTGTCATTCATATTTAAATTATCCGTTTTTGAAATTAAATTGAGTGTATTATTTTTAAATTTTAAACTATCGATAATCGGATAATTATTGAATTGATGAATAATTTTATCGGGAAATTCATATAAAATTGAATTACCATAAGTTGATATCAATAGAAATCTTTTATAATTTATAAATAAAATTCTGTTAATTGGTGTTGAAGCGTTGAATATAATTTTTCGTTCTATCGTGATTTTTCTTTTAAAGTTATTTACAGCTGATGATTTATTTTCTTTTTCTAATTTTTCAAAATTTCTTTCAATTTCAAGCAGTGTATTTTCATCACTACTATTAAAAATTAGTTTGTCATCATTATTCTTTAAATTGTTATTTTTGCCATTTTTATCATTTTTTGAATTATTAACATTCGGATTAGATTTTCGAATTTGATTTTCAATACTAATCTCTAATTTTATCAATTCTTTTTCAATGTTATTATTCGTATCTTCAACAATTAACTCAAAATAAAATAATTCTCCATTAGCAGTGCCAATCAATAATGAATTTTTATTATCAAATTCCGATGCATTTATTTCGGTATTTTTTTTATCTTCATCATGATTATTATTAATAAAACAATGACTTAATACATTTGTGTTAGCAAATTTAAATTCAGTTTCAACATAATTGTTTTCATTCAAAAGGCTAACTTCTTTTTTTGTAAATACTAATTTGTAGATAGAATTGTTGAGTTTGATATTTATAACTTTATAAGAATTGATCATTGATTTTTTTGTTAGATATTGGAAATTATTTTTTGAATCGTTAAAAATGAATGTGTGAATAGTTGTTGGTTTATTTTCAACATTGTTTGTGATAACTGATAATTCACAATCATGACTTTTTATTTCTAAATATTCGTCATTGTTTTGAATTTCTTTTTCATCATTATTATGATTTTTATTAATGTTATTAATTTGATTTTCGTAATTATTAATTTGATTTTCATAATTATTATTAAATTTAATTTTTTCATTTTTATTAAATTTATTTTCTTCATTTTTGTCAAAATTATTTTCATAGTTATTATTAAATTTATTATCATTAGTTATTTTCATATTGATCTTCCTTCTCTTCGTGCTTTGGTTGTTTATGCAAGAAATTTTTTTATTTATAGTTTTAAAGTTTATGCATTCATCAATTGAATTTATGTATTTATCCATTGAATTTATGCAAATGTCAATGACTTGTTGATATTTAAAAATATTGATTTGGTTAAGCTCAACTTTTGAATTTCTAATAGTTAGAATTAATATTAAATTTTTGGGATAAAGAATGACAACCATTTTGTTGTTATGAATACATTTTATAGGCTCAATGTTATTTTTTAATATTTTACCATTAAAAATGATTGATTTGTTATTGCATGGTGAAGTTTTCTTTGAATTATTATGTGATGAATTATCATGTGATAAACTATTGTATGATGAATTGTTCTTTAAATTATCTTCAGTAATGTTATTCTTTATAACTGTGCAGTATGATTCATTAGATATCAAAACTATAAAGTTGTTTATATGATTCTTGTTTATGCATTTTTTATTTTCTTTTGTATTATCAAAATTTATGCATTCGACTTCTTTAGGCCTTATGCATTGTACTTCTTTATTTTTTATGCAATCATTGATAATAGCCATATAAATAACATAGCCGTGTGCAGAAATTCGTTTCTTAAATTTACAATTCAGATCATAAATATCTATAAATTTTCCATAACTAATAGCCAAGTGCTCTCTATTTTCAAAATTTATTTTTTCAGCGCAAACTATTAAGGTTGGCCTTTTTATTGTCTTTATGCAAATTATTTCTGTCATATGGGTTTATTTTAATTGTTTTAATTTTATAATTAAAAAATCCTTATTTTTTGAAATTTGTTTCAAGAATTTTGTAATGTTAAAAAGGTTATTAAACAGATTGCTGAAAATTAAATTATAAATATAGGGTTTGTCCATCAAAATGAGATATACACAATCAAAATGAGATATACACCGATCAAAATGAGATATACACCGATCAGAATGAGATATACACCGATCAAAATGAGATATACACAATAAAAATGAGATATACACCGATCAAAATGAGATATACACCGATAAAAGTGAGATATACACCGATCAAAATGAGAACATTTAAAAAAATTGACAAATTAAAAAATTAAAAAACCAAAAAAAATAAGAAATTAAAAAACCCCCAAAAAATAAGAAATTAAAAAACCAAAAAAAAATAAGAAATTAAAAAACCAAAAAAAATAAGAAATTAAAAAACCCCCAAAAATTAAGAAATTAAAAACCAAAAAATTAAGAAAATAAAGAAAAATTAAAAATTTAAAAATTCAAAAATAAAAAAACCACAAACCCATGAGAGAAAACAAAATCAGCAAAGCCTCCATCTCACAAGAAATGAGAGATAGGATTATCGATCTAAGTTTGAATGGAAAGCCATCTGCTGAAATATCCAGAACGCTTTCTCTGAAATATAAAACGGTTTGGCGCATCATTGATAAGTTCAATAAAACCGGTGAGTCTTTTATAAAAACAAGAGGTGGAAATAAACGTTCTAAGCTCACAGAACTGCAGAAAAATGAAATTATCGCTTGGGTAGATCAAGATTGCTTGCTTCGAATTTCTGATTTAAAATCTAGAGTCTATGAGAAATTTGGGATAAATATTTCTTTATCGACAATTCAACGCGTTTTAAATGATTTTCACTATACATTAAAGACGACAGTAATGGTTCCTGAACGTAGGAATGACCCATCTACAATAGAAACACGAAAAATATACGCTTCAGAGTTTAGAAATCTTGAATATTTATACTCAGATAAAAATTTTATTTTCATTGATGAAGTTGGATTTAGTGTGGTGAGTAGACCAAAAAGAGGAAGATCAAAAATAAGAACGTCTACATATGTTTCTGTTAGAGCTGCAAAGAGCAGAAATATATCAGTTGTCGCAGCCATGAATAAATACGGAATGATTTATCATAAAATTCACGATAGGGCATTAAATGGTGAAAATTTTAAATTTTGTGTTGTAGATCTTAAAGCAGCTGCTATTTAAAAAGGAATTGAAGATGATCTTTATTCTTGATAACGCAAGAATTCTCCATTACAGTGGTCCATGAGAAATTATTGAAGAATTGAATTTAAAATTTCCATATTTACCTCTTTATTTTCCTTTTCTGAATCCTATTGAGAATGTTTTTTCGATTTGTAAAAATTTAGTTATTAGAAGGGTTGCGGATTCTGAAATTAAGTTAAAAGGACTTATAAGTTCTAAATTTTCTGAAATAACATATGCAAATTGCGATGCTTTCTATAGGAAAATGTTAGGATATCTTATAAGGTCATAAAGAGAAGATATTATAATTCAATAAATTAAATTTTTAATTCCTATTTTTTTTTTAAATTTTTAAATTTTTTTAATTTTTTTGGGTTTTTATTTTTTTTGTTTCTTATTTTTTATTTTTTTTGTTTCTTATTGCCGGACTCGTGCGGAACGCGTCCATTAATAAGAAGAAAATTGTAAAGTGAAGTTTGTTTAACTAAATTTATTGAATTGGAACGGTTGGAAATGTGATCGGTTGTCTTGGTTCTCATACCCCTCAAGTTTGTATTTTCTTTTATAGCTTAAAATTTCTAGAAATTTCCAGTTTCTAGACTTTTGATTTATTTCATTAAAAAAAATCAATTTCTTTGAGAAATTGATTATTCTCATTTTTTATTTAAAATTGTGGTTCGCTGTTTCTTTTTGATTATTGTTATTTTAATAAGTTATTATTTAAAGTAAAGACTAAATTGGTTACGACAACTAAAATGTCTGGGCACGACAATATAAAACACATAAATTTTATAAAAATTTAAAAAGTAATTCTATATATTTTAAATTCTAATAAAATTTAAATTTTATGTCAATTAAATAAATATTTTTTTTAATATATTTATAGATTTTAATTTTTAGGTAAACCACATTTTTTTAATATTTTTTTAAAAATAAAAAATAAATATTCATCAAAATATATTATGTGAACAGCCTAATGTGACAAGACATATTATGTACATTGCGTATAATGTGTCAGTGGTGTGGAACCCACTACTCCGTGGTGGAAATTTTGATGGGCCGGGGTGGAAAATTTGCCGTTTCGGTGAGAAAATTTTCTCGATCTGTGGATAAATATATATTCATATCACATGTTAATAACATCAGGTCTTCTTTAGAATGTTGACCACATACAAAGGTAGCAACCTTTAAAAAAATTTTTATAAAATTAATACCATTAATGATATTAAATTTAAAAAAATATATAAATAATATATTACATGTTGACAACATCCATAGCTGCCAACCCGGAGAGTTGTCTCCTACCGTGGTCTGTGACCTTTAATTCTTGGTGTTCCAATAATACGTCTCTTCCTAAGCTAACCAGAAGCCCAGTTGTGTACGCGATTTTCGTTTTATCAATGACTCGGCAGGATACAGGTAATTGTGGCTTTTCATGAATTTTTTATTTTTTTTCACTACTTTTTACCGAGATGCGTCGCCGCACTCTTCTCCACACCCAAGAGAGCCCCTTCGGCTTCATTGTCATATTATACCAAGTCTTAATCAGCTATAGCACACTGGAACAACTGTATATTATACTATAATTATATAGTTATGAGCGCTTAATGTCATTTTCTCATTATTTATTAAAGAGTGGCGTCAGCGGGATAATATATAAATAATAAATTAATTAAAAGTTTATAAAAATAATTAAAATAATATTTTAATATTCCTTTAAAAATAACTAAAAAACTAACTTAATTTGCTTTCATCAACAATTTTCTCTTAAAAGCGTCTTTGACGTACAATTTATCAATGTTTATTCACATTACGCCACGCTCTTTTCTGATTGAAGATTTTAAATGTGACAAGAATCCTTCAATATTATTTGTATGAGTCCCATTAGCAGAACTAAATCCCTCGCTATGATTCAATATTTCATGATTAAGACAAAGATTATTTGCCACTGCCGGGTATGAAGTGTCCATCGTATGTAATTTACTACATACACCGATGTTGTTTTATAAGGCCAAAGTAAGAATCAGATTGGCGATTTTTTACTCTATTTAACAAAAACTGTGTTTTATAGATTGAGTCAATCGCCTCCCAATATTCACACCGTATCTTTATAATCACGATTAATTGATGTAAGATATCTTATAACGCATTTTCTTGTTAAAACAGTTTCGTCTGCCTCAAAAATTTTCCGAATTCCACCCAACAATATCGGTCTTTTTTAGAAAAATTTTCATAGCATACTTTAAGTTTATTTTTAATCGTAAGTATATTTGCATGAAAGATATTAAAATAGAGGAAAATTTGCTTATAATTTGAATAATTCAATAAAAAAATAAATTATGTGCACATATTCCGTTATTTTTAAGTTACTGCTAGATATCGTCTTCAATTTTTGGCTTTTATAATTATTACATCTATATCAAATGATTTCATTTTCACTTCTTTTAAAAACCTTGAGAGATTATGTTGCATTACACTTTTCGTAAATTTTAACTTGATCACCAATTTTACTTTCAATCATAAAATCTAATAATTTGTAAGTTCACATAAATATTTTATTTGTTGCTTTAAAAAACATGAAGGGTTGTTAATGTGTTTTTCTTTAGAATGTTAACAACATTGTTAAAAAATATGGTCAACATTCTATAGAAGACCCAACATTTTTATCCTAAAAAGTCCTCCTATAAAAATAACAGTACAAAAAAATTTACTTAAAATGCGAACAGTCCCCATCGAGGGGTTTATTTTTAATTCTACCACCTCTGTTTTAAAATTCGGAACGTAAAAAAATAAAAAGAAATATGCAAAATCACTAACAAAAAGATATAATTACCTACACTAAAAACATCACTATCCTTCTGCGTGTGATGTTGTTGTTGGTAATTATTTTTTTTAACGATTTTACTTATTTATTGTTTGAAATTTGAAACAGGGGTGGCGAAATTAAAAATAAAAACCCTCAAATGGGGGACTATTCGCACTTTATACAAAGAAAATTGATTTTTTAGTTTAAAATTTAACTGTGTATTTTTGTGGCATCCCGACATCTCACTTTCTCAAAATATAACCAAAAATGCAAAAATTTTAAACCCCTTTTAGAAATGATATGATTATTGAAATTTTATTGATTGAGATATTCATATGTGTATATTTATATTGTATTTCTTGGCTGATTAAATTAATTAATAAAAAAACTACAAAAATAAATTAAATATTAAATTCCATTGCATATTTGAGACTTTCAAGTAAATCCATATGATTTATGTAAAATCTTCGTAATTATTCCATAGGTTCTGTATTCAAGTGAGATTTTGAGGAAATGCGATCTTAGGAAAGTAAGATTTAGGTTATCAACACAAATTTTTACTACTATAATTTAAATCGAATTCGTCATAAGGGGTAATTTTGCATTTTTTGGTGAGATTTTGGGAAGTGAGATTTTGGGAAAGTGAGATTTTGGAAAAATGAGATATTGGAAAAGCGAGATTCGGACCTAAAACCATGTATTTTAGGCTGTCCGCCAAATTATTAGCAAATATTTTTTGTTTTTTTAAAATTTAAAAAGCCCTTTAACAATTTATTAATGCATTTTTGGTGGAATTTGGTTTTAGCTGCTGACAATTTTAAAAATAAAAAATTTATTGTCAATACTAAAACAAGTAATTATAATTAAAATAGAATACGAAAAAATGTAAATTACATATATTTAATAATAAAATACTTATAATTTTTATTTTTTATAGACTCAGTTATTCGTAATTTTATCTTTATAATTGCCTTTTTAAGCGAAAAATAGTTTCTTAAAAATTGAAACATACATGTATCAAAACATGAAAAGTTAGATTTTTTATTAAAATTTTTCATCATCTTTTTTAATTACACGGTTTTCAGTGCATCAAAACAGGACATATCCATTTTTTACAAATTTTTTTAAGTATTTACTCTTAAAAAGATAAATTCCAAAAATCAATAATAGGTACCTGAATATGCCTTTTTTAGAAAAAGTCGAAGTTTTAAATATGCGCTTTCTGTATAAATTGCGGCAAATCGTGATAAAAACTATAAATGTTTGTTTTTTTTTCAAAGAGAAAACAAAAATTATAAAATTATGATTCTCAGGTGCCTTTTTTTAACAAAATTAATACTATGATTTTTAAGTGTCTTGTTTTAACAAAATTAATAAAACTCTTTATCACCACATTTACAACCTCGTAACATTACTTTTATTTTAATTCACTTATAAACTACGCCAAGGGTCGCCAACAGCGTACCTGCAGGGTGAATTGTATCCGCTAGACATTTTAGGTTTATCTACGGGAAATTTAAATATTGAACTTAAAAAAATTTTTAAAAAATCATCTACGCTTAAAAGCTTCTTTTTTTTGCTAATTAGTTACAAAGTTAAAAATGTACAAATTTAAGCCAGAAATTTTATGCAAAGTCTATGTAGAATCAAATAGTTTTGGGCATAAAATGTGTTTTTTATTTATTTAGTATAATTTGTACCCATCTGTGTTTTTGCTATGATCATGAGTCAATTTTCAATAAAAAAGTTGCCGATCCCTGAACTACGCCTTAATATTTAAATAGAGCTTTTACAAATTTCTTTTTATAAAAACCAATTACTAACCATAATTAAAAATTTAAATTTTCTTTTTTAAATTTTTAAAATTTACCACATCCATGAGTTTTAATGATTTTGAAGAAACCCGTGAAAAACTCGAAAAAATTATTTCAAATTGGCCAATTATCAACATTTTTGAAAATAGTTTGTTTGAAGGAGAAAAATTGAACAACGCAATTGCTGAAGTTAAAAAGATGAAAAACTCAAAAGTATTTTTAAGTTTTACAGAAAATATTTTATCACCTCTGAATAAGGCGATAATTATTGAACTTATTAAAAGAAAAAAGATTCATGTTATTGTTACTACACCGGGAGTAATAGAAACAGAATTATGTTTTGATAACAATGAAAAAAATAATGAAAATAAAATTCCGCAATTTAATTCCGTACCGGATAATATTTTAGAAAAGATTGATTTTAACACAACCTCTGAATTTTTAAGAAAAATTGGGGGATTTATAAATAAAAATACAATTTTACATCAGGCCTACAAACATTCTGTAAATATATATTGTCCAACGATTCTTGATGGAAATATAAAACTTCCTATAAAATATAAAATGGATATAGTTTCTGATATTCGCAATATGAATGGCGAAGCGATGTTTGAAAAATCAACAGGTGCACTTGTTTGTGGAACTGGGATTGTCAAGCATCATATTTTAAATGCAAATCTATTTAAAAATGGACTTAATTACTGTGTTCTATTGAATAGTGCCATTGAATATGATGGCAGTGATGCAGGTGCAAGTATTGAAGAAGCAGTATCATGGGGTAAGATTGTACCAGACTCATCTTCAGTTAAAGTCAAGTGTGATCCAAATATTAGTTTTCCGTTGGTTGCAATATCTGGATTTTTGATTGATTAAAGCGTTGATATTAAAAGTTTTCTAGATTTTTTTATATTTTAACTTTTTTAGAATTTTATTTTACTGAAAAAAAGAAGTTAAATTCAATAAATATAATCAGAAATATCGTTGTTGTGGTAAAATGACGTCTGATATAATTACTATTGATATAATTACATAATTATCAAAAAAATATTATTACTATATCTTGATAATTAAAAATATTTTAAGATAAAATATTATCTGTCAAATATATATAATTAGCATTCCGAAAATTTGAATTTAATTTTAGCATTTATACATTGGGTTATTAACATTTAAGGTACCTGGTATGTAAAACAACACAGTGGGGCTCTCACTGAGAAGAGCTTTCGAGATGTAGATTGCAAATAAAAAAATAACTCGTTGATTTACAATGAGACGTGTATTTTTTAAGAAGCCAATGATCCAATATAGGTGATTTTATATGATCATGGTAATCGTAAAGACATACAAAATTTCTTGTATTAGATCAGAAGTTTCTTTAAAAATACTCTTTTTATGTCAACTAATCCAGTTAGAGTCAGATATATAATCTGCATTTTCTAAGCTCTTTCCGGTGAGAGTCTACAGTAAGCTGTTTTATTTAATTTTAGTTTCCGGCAAAACTTATTTTTTTTAAAAGTGAAGATTAGACTTTAAAATATTGGATCATGCCCAAACTACCCCACTCTACCGCCAACCCCCCCATCTAGAACAACACATCGACCAGCACTCTCCGCAAACCACTA
>SDVU01000187.1:0-18341 GCA_016256075.1 Dictyocoela muelleri | reverse complement strand
TAACTCTGAAAAAATGGGCCTATAACTGAAAAAATAATGTCTACAACTCCTAAAAAAGGAGCTATGAGTCTGGAAAAGGTCTATAACTCCAAAAATTTTGAGTCTTTAACACTGTGGAAATGTGTCTTTAACTTCCTAAACCGATCTATCGGTTGGAGGCCGAAAGATCGAAAAAATTGAAGTTTCGGTCTAAAATTTTATCAAATTTAAAAAAAACATTTTGATTTAAAAGAGGCAAGAGTAAATTATAAGGATTGAGTAAAAATATAAGGCTTTAGGAAAAAAATTTCAAGAGTTAATTATAAGAGTACGGTGAAATTATGAGGTGGGGTTATTATAAGGATGATGGAAAAATTACAAAAGTGGGGTAATATAAGAGTTAGGGGTATAGTAAATATAAAAGGGGGGGAAATTAGAAGATTTAAATACAATTTTTGTTATTTTTTCCTCCGCTATCATAATTTTCGCTATTCTATTATATTTTTACCATTCACTCTTATAATTAACTATTGTCGTTTTTACCATACATTTTTAAAATTATCCCTTAACTATCATAATAATCTTTACCATATCAATTATAGCCCTCGCAGTTTTCTTTTTTCCCTTATAATTTACTCTTGCTTCTTTAAATTTTAATTTGCTTCGTTAAAATTTGAAGAAAATTTTAATGCCGAACTTTAAAGTTTTCTGATCTTTCGACCTCAAACCATAAAATTAAAGTTTTCCGATCTCTCTGATTCCGGCCGAAAGATCAAACGGCTTTATAATCTTTGGAAAATGTGTCATAAATTTGAAAAAATGGGTCTATAACTTTGAAAAATAGTTCTATAGCTTTGGGCAATTGATCAATGCACGAAAAACCTTGTAATGATAAATGGTGTCAATAATAATGTAAAATAGTGTTAATAATAATGAAAGACGGTGTCAATAATAATGAAAGATGTTATCAATGATTATAAAAAGATCTGTATAATTTTGATGTAATATTTTATTGAGTAAAATTAGTAAAACCCAAGAGAGAAATGCATAAAAATAAAATAATTTTCTAGGGACCCCCTGGAGTCGTCTATGGACCCCCTAAACTCCAAAAATGTTCTAGGGACCCCCTGAAGTATCTGAGCGACCCAAGGGGTCCATATGGACCACTTTGAGAAACACTGATTTAAAGGTTCAAATATTTTTTTATAAATCATTGTCATAAAAGCCGTCGCTATGCCACAAAAGTAGTATAAGGTGGACTTACACCTAAAAATTTTGAGATTTGTATAGGGTTAAAAGAGACGCAATAACGTGTTATTTCTTTCTTAACAATATCACCATCTATCATTGTTTTTTTACAAGGCATTTTGCAGCATTATATATTTGAATTGTGTTTTTTATGTTTTTATAATGATAATAATAATTTAAATAAATAATACCTGCTTTGTTTCTTTCTGTTTTAACGAAATATTTTTTTCTCTTCATCATTCATAAGGATAATTTTGAAAAAATGATCACCCTATTTTTTTGTCCGAAAAGGGGTATTTGTTAAAATCTGCACCCAGCCGTTAAAGGGTGTAATATTGATGAATGGCTAAGTAATATACATTTAAAAAAACGATATTTGAATAATCCAGACAATAATAAATTTCGAATTATTTTTTATGATACAGTCGAGTTTGATTTTTTTAAGCCGAAAAAGTTCGATTTTTTTAGTCTTGCATGGCTTTTTGGTACGAAAGTAATTTTTGTTATATTTTACATATCATTTTCATGTAAAATGATAATATATTTATTTTATTACATGTCTTAACTATATTATTTAGCACTTTGAAATTTAAGAAAAGTTCGATTTTTTTAAGAAGTTTGATTTTTTTAGGCTTTTTTAGGATTATAAAATTTTCTACGTACAAATTTTATATTGAATTTTTTTTATTAACTTTTTTTGTTCGATTTTTTTAAGCCCCAAAGATGAGAAAAAAATTTACAAGAAAAAAAAGACATAGAAAAACAAATTCAAGAAAAAAAATAGTTTTAAAGATATAATAAAAAAGTATAACGTGTTTAAAAATCAGTAGTTGAAACAATAAAGAAAAATTAAGAGAGCTTGTCAAGTTTTCTTCGGAGAATACCCAATTAGAAAGTAGAATATTAATATAGAGGGTCGAATAGAAATATGCAGATATAGACGCTTATATTCTTAACAAGGTCGGAAAACTACGTAACAAGAAGGTTCCAGTTACGAGAAATACATTAATGAATCTAACTAAAAAATATTATGCGTATTCACAGAAAAATACAAAAAAGTTTCTTTTTATTATGTTAATATTTTCGTTAAGAGAAACTATCTAAGATTTATTTCATTGTATGGTAATTCAGCGAGCGCAGATATCACACAAATCAACAAATTAAAAGAACGATTAAAAGAAAAATAGAAAGACTTTAATATGGCTGAAATTTATAATTTAGACGCGAAAAGTCTTTACATTAGATCAGGCTTTAACAAGACGTAAGTTTTTGACAAAAAAATATAATTAAAACATAAAAAAATGATAAAACAAGGTTTACATTGATTTTAGGTCATTATTCTCCGGGAGAACGGCTTAAACTTTACATATAGGAAAATCAAAAAATAAAAGAGCCTTAAAAAATATTGATTTATATTATTTGAATTGTTTCATAGAAATAAAAAAACTGCGTGACTCACGTCTCAGTTATTTGAGGAATATATTGATCAATTGAATAAAAATTAGTTAATGAAAATATAATTATACCTTTTTAGGTCGATAATTTCAGTAGATATAATGTAGAATCTAAAAATAATGTTGATTCGTTTCGTTTTCCACCTAACTGCACTTCTTTCATACAGCCACTAGATTTATGAATCATTAATACCTTCAAAGTAAAATTCAAGATTCTTATAAACAACTTCTAGTGTTTAACGCATTAAATAATAATTTAAACCAAGATGGAATTAAAAAGAAGATATACAAAGTTACTGTTATAAATTGGATTGAAAAATCCTTTAATGCGATATCCGATTAAGCTATCGAGATTTGTTGGGATAAAAGTAAAATATTAAATGTAGATACAAATAAACAGGATATTTATGTTCCTGATTTATCTTATTTAAATGATGACAAAGAATTTAAAATGATTGGCCTAGATGATGAGGAACCAGAAACAGACAATACTTCTACTGAGGAATTAATAATTATTGATTATAATGTAAAATTATTACCTAACCCTTTTGAGATTTAAAATTCAAAAAAAACTGTTTTATTATAAAAATACACAGTTTAAAATACCTTAAAGATTGTCTAGACCTTCAAGATAATGTTGTCTCTGAAGTTCTTGATAAACAAAAAAAAGAATAATTTGGATTTTTATTCATTTAAAAATAATAAATAGTTAGTTTATTGATGTTTTAAAAAAGTTCGATTTTTTAAGAAGTTCGATTTTTTTAAGCGTTTTTTAGAAAATAGCTTAAAAAAATCGAACTCGACTGTAGAACATAAAATATTTTTTTTTTTTTAATTTTTAGACTTTATTTAGACGATTATACATATATTATATACAAACAATATCAATGATTGCAATACAGAGAGTTATCATAATTCTTGATCTTTAGACATTGGTGGTTATTGGCATTCAAGTTATATGTCACTCCGAAGCTGCTCATAATCCCAGCTGTATACACGATTTTTGTTTTATCAATGACTCAGCAGGATACAGCAATGGCGCTTATTCAAAATTTGGAATTTGGTTCTCCAACGGGTTATGCCACTGTAAGAAACGAGGAGAGATAATGAAATAATATTGAAATAAGCGTGAAATCTTCTGTTGATTAATGTTACCGGTTTTGTTTTTCTTATAATTTTATGATTTCTATTTTTAGTATTTTTTGCTACGCAAAAAATTACTATATTTCGAAATATATTTTTATAAGAAAAACAAAACCAGGAAAGTTAATCAACAGAAGATTTCACGCTTATTTCAATATAATTTCATTATTTCTCCTCGTTTCTTTACAGTGGCATAACCCGTTGGAGAACCCGGAATTTTTAATATTCCAAGGTAGGGGGGCATGAAATTTTTACAAAAAAAATATCTATAAATTCTATGATTAAAAATATAGGGTTATTATTTTTTGAGCGCATTTTGTTATTCGACGCCTCTATTTAATTTTAATACCCACCCCTTATGTGTAAAAAATATCAACTATAGAAATAGACAAAGAGGAGAAAATACCATCGAAAGAAGACTTGATGAATTTGAATATTACTGAAACATATTTGAACAATTTTTTTGTCGACAAGAACTCGAAATTCATTTTTAGCCCGTGTAAAACGCTTCAGAAACATAATGTTATGTAAACTTTGTATGGATGAAACTAGGTTAAGGTATGTCAGAAGGAAACCTTCACCTGTGGTTTCCATTGTGTTTGTCGGAAAATATATCCTTCTACGACAAGCTCACGAAAATATAGTATATTTTTGTGTCTCTTTTGACTATGCGTAAAATAGTGTTTATTATGTACAAATACATAAATAGAACACCCATTCAGAAGATAGCTTATGAACTCGATATCGATCTAGGCATTGTTTCTGACTACACTGACTTTGTAATATAAGCAATATTTGATTATATATTCACAAAAATCGAAAAAATAAGGTAATCACATAAGGGAGGCACAAGCAAAGTCGTCCAAATTGACGAAGGTTTGTTTTTTAAGGGTAAATAGAACAGATGACGTTTAGAAAATAAAGAATGGTATGTTTGGGATATCGAAAGAGGATCAAAAAATGTCTTTTTAATACATGGTCAGAATAGAAATGCTCGAAAAATGGCACAAATAATACGAGACAATGTGCATCCAGTAACAACCATAATCATTGATCAGTGGGGGGCATACGAGCCCGCTCTTAACAATAATGATTCTCATGATCACAGAAAAGTTAATCAATCTTTTAACTTTGTCGATAAAGATGACGCCTTTATTCATACTCAAAACAATAGAATAACTATGGAGACATATAAAACGTTTTTACATGTAAAAGGGAAATTTCGAAGAAGCAACAATCTGAATACCTAATTCAATTTCTTTGATGGCAAAAATTGAAAAAGGGGCCCGTTCAGTGATTTTATATCCTTTCTTTAAAGAATAATTGATTTTTATTATTAATAGAATTTTTAAAAAAATTTGTAAATTATTTAAGGGCGCCAAATAATCGCAAAGGCGCCGTATAACCCGCATTCGCCTTTTTCTAATTAAAAATAATTTCTAATAATTTATAAAATTCTATTTTAATTGAAGATACAGTTCGTTTTTTACAAAAGTACTTTTTAAAATAAAATTCATAAATGAAATCAATTAATTTTTTCCTTTAATTTCCTTGCCTTTTTTATATTAAACTTTAAGATAAGACCTTAAATTTTCAATTAAATTAGTATTATATCCTTCATTATCAAGAAAACCAGCATTTTGATGCACAATTTTATGTTCAGATCCAAATAAAGATACGGCAGACATATAATTTGGATAACCATCACTTATGATAATAGACAATTTTAACATTTCTCATTAAAACATCATAAAATTTCGGTTTTACGATTTAGAGCTATTCTAAAAAAACAAAACATATTTTCAGTTTGCTAAACAACACCCACGGTCCGTTAATTTCCTGTCGAAAAATTGAGTTCAGAAGACGGATTTTCTACTATACGACCTTGACAGATAGCAGTTTCATCTAATTGAACGATTATATCTAGTGCTCCGATTTTTCCGAATATATTATTTTTCTTTTCTATTATAGTATTATGGCTATTTATGTATAAACAGCTTAAAAATAATAAGCAGCGAAAATAATAAGCGGCTTAAAAAATAATAATCAGCCTAAAAATAATGAGCAACCTAAAAATTAAAAAGCAGCCAAAAAAAAATAATAAAAATTTTGTAGCCCAAAATGAAAATTTTTAAAAAAACACGGATTTTAGATAATAATAATTTTGTACTAATGAAAACAAAAGCAGATATTACAGACATGGTTTTAGACTTGGAAACTATTAAGGTCTATTTCAAGGATATATGTGTTTTATTGAAATTTTTTTAATATGTACTAATAAAAAACAGTTCACAATGTATATGTAGAAACCGGATGATACTTCACCGTAAGAGATGGTCTGGTAATGGTTTCAATTGGTTATGTTCTGCTCCTGACCATAAAAGAGAATGCCAGTCGGACAAGATCCATTATTTGAAGAAATAAGAAAGCCTCTTGATAAGTTACTTCTTTTTTTTGGTGTTGGTCGAGAGATATACAAAAAATATATTGTCGATATGCTAAAAAAAGACAAAAACACCTTTTGCGTATAGAGTAAACACGAAAGGGTAGTCTGTTAGGATCTGTTGATACAGTATCATTCCAGATTGGTAATTTAAATGGCGATGGGACTCATAGGATTGTTTAAATAGATGAATCATTGTTTATAAAGCATAAATATAATATAGTTCGAGAGCGGCGTCAACTCGACATTTTAAAAATGTGTCAACTGTCATTTTAAAAATTTGTCAACTCGCCATAGAGTTTTTTGGATAAAAGGTTATTTATTAATATATAATTATGACATAAGGTTCGTTATAAACCTTATTGAATGTAACATTGAAGCATCTGGTCCGAATCTAGGTGACCTGACTTTATTATATTACCGGACTCGTGTGGAACGCGTCCAATAATAATAAGAAAGTTGTAAAGTGAAATTTGTTTACTGAATTTATTAAATTTGATCGATTGGAAACGTGGTCTTTCGTCTGTGTTCTCATGCCCCTCAAGGTTGGATTTTCTTTTATAGCTTTAAATTTCTAGAAATTTCCAGTTTTCTAGACTTCGATTTATTTCATTAAAAAAATCAATTTTTGAAAGTTTCATCAATTTCTTTATAATTGAATATTTTTATTTTTTATTTAAAGATGTGGTTCGGTGTTTCTTTTTGATTATTGTTATTTTTATAAGTTACTATATTAAGTAGAGGCCCAATTGGTTACGTCAACTAAAATGTCTGGGCACGACAATATTTTTTTCTTATTGTTATTATTTTTTTAAGTAGATGTGGAATTATAAACCGTTTAGCATTCTCGATTTTTTCAAATATATATTACATGCTGACAACATCTATAGCTGCCAACCCGAAGAGTTGTCTCCTACTGTGGTCTATGACCATTGGTTCTTTGTTTTTCCAATACTCCGCCACTCCTAAGCTACCCAGAAGCCAACCTGTATACGCGATTTTCGTTTTATCAATTACTCTTCAGAACACAGGAAGTTATTGGCTTTTCTTGAATTTTTATTTCTCACTACCTACTGCCGAGATGCGTCACCGCACTCATCCCGTACCTAAGAGAATCCCTTCTGCTTCATTTTCATATTAGACCAAGTCTTAATCAGCTATTCCACACTAGAACAACTGAATATTATACTATAATTATATAATTATGACCCCTTATTGTCATTCCCACATTATTTATTAAATAGTGACGTCAGCGGGATTCGATCTTCGATACCTAAATTTTACATTCAAGAGTATTAACCACTGAGCTATCTGGCTATCTGGCTATCTGGCATCTGGCAATCTGGCAATCTGGCTATCTGGCTATCTGGCTATCTCGATTTTTTATCGAGGAAAAAAATTTGTGAAATATTTACTAAGAGTAAAAAAATTATGATAAACTTAAAGTTGTTGTCGAAATTTCTTGATATTATTAACTATTTATAATAATATCAGAAAATTCGACAACAACTTTAAGTTTATCATAATTTTTTTACTCTTAGTAAATATTTCGCAAATTTTTCTCCTTAAGAAAGATTCGAGAGTATTGAACGGGGAGTACCGCGATGCGTCGCTGCACTAATCCCACACACATAGATGAGCCTCATGCTTCAATGTCATTTTAGATTAAGTCTTAATCAGCTATGCAACACTGGAACAACTGTATATAAATCCTATATTTATAGTTATTAACCGCTTAATGTCATTTTCAATTATTTATTAAAGTGACCTTTTAGCGGGATTCGAACCAGATATTTGATTGCTACATTCAAGTGTGTTAACTACTGAGCTTCGGGCTCTACCCTTATGATTAAAGCTTAGAAAAATTTTAATAAGCGCGATCAAGCATAGAATTTTGTATATATTGTGCTAAGGCTTGATGCGAAAATGCCCAAAGGCATTTTTGCGAATGAAAATTTTGCATTTTTTTGGAAAAAATGCCAAAAAATAGAATTAAAAAATATGTAAAATTTAATGAAACCCAAATAAAAATTTAAAATATGAAAAAAAATAAAAAAATAAATATATTAAAAAATATATTAAAAAATTTTAATTTTTTATTTCATTTAAAGATTTAAATTTTTTTTCTAAAATTTAAAGCTACTGGAATTATTTTTTATAAAGGTAATTTGCAATAATTATTTCGATTCTTAATTTAACAAATACTGCTAATTGTATTTTTTAATATAAGAATACCTATTAGGAAATATTCCTTGTTTTCTTAGAATTTCGACGTAACAATCTCTTAAACTTTTATATTTAGCTGTAACCAGCCGTTTCGCCCCAAAAAGGCGAAAGGGCGGTTTTTTGCCCCAAAGGGCGAAACTGCGGTTTTTCGCCTCAAAGGGCGAAACGGCGGTTTTTCGCGCCAAATATTTTTAATTAATATATTAATAAAATAAATTTTTTATTTATGTTAAAGAATAAAGATGATTACCAGGGCGTTGAATTACTAATAACTTTAGTAGCCAGAATGAAAATTAAAAAATTTTTTAATTATTTTTGTTTTTTTTATTTATAAATTTATTTTTAATTTAAACATTCATCTTAGACTAAGATTATTTATGAAGTTTTTTTTTCAAACAACTTTATAAATATTCTTTGTCTAAGATGAATGTTTAAATTAAAAATAAATTTATAAATAAAAAAAACAAAAATAATTAGAAAAGCTTTTAATTTTCATTCTGGCTACTAAAGTTATTAGTAATTCAACGCCCTGGTAATCATCTTTATTCTTTAAAATAAATAAAAATTTTATTTTATTTATATTTTCATTTAAAATATTTTGGCTTAAAACCGCCGTTTCGCACTTTGGGCGAAACGGCGGCTTACGATTTATTAATATAAGAATACCTATTAGGAGATATTCGTTGTTTTCTTAGAATTTCGACGTAACAATCTCTTAAACTTTTATATTTAGATACATTTTGGCAAAATATTTCCATTAAGTTCAATTTATAAGACAGCATAACCAGTACAAGGAATAATTTGGTATAAGCATTTTATTTTATTTACTACATCAGTTTCAGTAATGTTATTTTATTCTTTTTAAAACCAATGATTTTTTTTCCAGTAAATTTTTTCAACCTTAATCAGTATGAGTCAGCCGAAACATCCCCACCCGTAAAATCTTAGCGAAATAAAGTTTCACGATTTATAATTATTTTTTATATAAAGTTGTCCAATATTAATTTACTTCTGATTTTCGAGATTAGGTTTATTTAAATTTTTTTTGGTATTTTTTTCAGGAAAATCACAAAATTTATATCCGTACAAATGGCTTTGGCATTTTTACGGAAAGCCTTTTAAATTGAAATTAGCGGGATTCGAACAAGATACTTAAATGTTACTTTCTAGCGTGTTAACTACCGAGTTTCTGGCTCCACTTTTTGATTCAAGTTTAGAAAAATAGAATAACAACTCGCGATAAAGCATAGGAATTTTGTATACATTGCGCTTAATAACTGCATTTTTACGCATAACAAATATTCATGTAAAAAGCTTGCCGATGATCTAGAGGCTGTATCCTCAGAGGAAGACAGGAAGGAAGGTATAATGAAATAAAAATATGTTGCGATACAGGTTTCATTTTACGTGTTATATTTAAATATATGAGGAATTATGAATAATTGTTTCAATGTGCGAGTTGAAACATATAAAATGGAAATAAACATTGGTGATAAAATAAAAGAAATATTTATAAAAGAAATAAAACATAGGGGGCTAGATAGCCCAGTGGTATACACACTTTAATTTAACATTTAAGTATCTAGAAGAATATCGCTGACTTAACTTTAATAAAAAAATTGGGATTGACATTAAGCGGTCAATATCTATAGAAATATAGATAATATACAATTTTCTCGGTGTTGTATGGCTGATTAATAATTGTCATAATATGAAAATGAAGCAGAGGAGGACTCCTAGGTGTGTGATGAGTTCATCGATGCATCTCGGCAAAATAAGCAGTGAAAATAAAAATTCATATAAATAAACTCTTTACCTGTATCCTGCCGTGTGATTGATAAACTGAAAATCGCGCATACAGCTGTGCTTTTGTGTGCTTATATGTGACATATAAAAATGAAAACCAAGAATCAAAGATCTAAAGGCTATGGTAGGAGATGACACTCGCGGTTGGCAATTATGGATATTGTCAGCATCTAATATATATAAGAAATATTTATTCGTTCGGAAATTTCGTCAGTAAAAATGTAACAGTAAGAGTTTGCCAAAAATAAATACAAAATATTGCAATAAAAACGTGAGGTTTGCGTTTATAAAAATAAACGAGCGAATGTCGTTTAAGTGGGAAGGAAATTTTAAAAGATATAACTAAAAATAGAAAATGAAAAACATAGAGATTTTGTTAATACCAGTAATCAAAACAGACCAAAGTATCATAGATTTTGATTAAACCGGGTTTTAAAAAAATTCAAAATTGAAATATTGCGAATGATTTAATTAAGATTAATAACATGAAAGAAAAAATTAAAGATTTGTGGATGAAGTTATTCAGTAAAGGGTGTTGGTTTTACGATTCGGGCCGCAGAATGCGCCAGAATCGTAAAAAAACATGTTTACTTAAATATGTAAAGAATAGAAAACGGTCCGCATAGGTAAAATATTTTTTTTTTCTTTTAATCGCTCATTTTCTTTTTAAAAAATTATAATATATTAATAGTAAAGTTAAAAAATTTATATTCATCTAAATTTATAAAAACAAATTTTAAAACTGTAAAATTTTTACAAAAGCCATTTTTCTATTCCACGCGTCATATGTATACCTAAAACAAAAATTCTGATAAAAATATATCTAAATTATCTGCACCACTTCAATTAGAATCTTACTTCTTTGCATTTTTTTCTGTGATCCGAATATTCCTTCGATCCAATTTGTATGAATACCACCTCGACACCAATTCTCTTGAATGGCTTACAGTAAAATGTATAAATATGAGATATGATAAAGTTAAATATGATCTATGAGAATCAGTATGAACGACAGATCCCGGAAAAATCATATCTTCCAAAAATCTAAACAAATCATTTCATGATCTGAAGATAATAATTTTTAAAAACATCTCCTTCGGTAAATATCTACGGCACCCACCACCCAAACTGTATTAGATGGATTTTATCTTTTAAATACACCATGTCTATGTGTCATTGGTGTTATATCAAAATGTATGATAAATCCATCACCACCGATTTTCTTGCTTGTTTTGTCTAAAAAAAAGGTTAAAATTTGTCTAAAAAGTATATAGAAAGCTATTAGGGTTTTTTTTGAAATGTTCAAACTTTCAAAAGTATCGGAAACCGTTCTTCTGCAACTAAACTGATATAATATTTCCAAAACATTTTCATAATCTAATTTTGAATAATGAAATATTGTATTTTTGGTCATATTGTAATTAGTTTTTAGGGTACATCGCCGATTTTTGCACCGAAACTGGGGATTTCTGTCTTTTTCATAATGTATATTGTTTAATATATTACCACAGCCTTCACAAATGACAGATGATTTTATCATCCCAAATTCCTGTAAAACCTTTATAGTTTCCTTTATATCCAGATCTCTTAATTCTTCAAAGTCTTTTCTTCTCATATCAGGTGTGTTTATATATGTTTCTTCTTCATTATTGAAAAAAAATATTTGATGAAGTTTTCTATCATAAAAAAAATTTCACTTTATTTATCTTTTTAGTGATCAATTATATACGAGTATATGTCGTTAATTATTGATTGGTCAACATTTAGAAACAGAACTAATTAGAAGATATATGTTTGAATTTTTTTTTTATCTATGGAATGGTATTGGTTCCATTGTCGATATAAAGGAATATTAACAAATAAAAAATGATATAGATACTAAGCGAATTAAGTAATCTTTTTTTAAATAAACATAATTCAAATAAACGTTTTTTTTATAAACAATTTATAAATAAACATTATATAAATAAACCTTTTTTAAATAAATAATTTATAAATAAACATTATTAAATAAACATAATTTAAATAAACGTTATTTATTAAAACTTTTGTAAAACCACAGTTCATAATTAAAAATTTAAAAATTATTAAATATATATGTAATAAAATAATATTTAAAACCTTCTAGCTAACGGTACTGTGTTGGGCTTCTTTACCCGGGTAATCTGTGGGTTCGATTCTCGCAAAGGAAGTTTTGAGCGCTCTTGCCGTGGGCGCTCGTTTTTTTGCGGCCCGAATCGTAAAACCCACCCCAGTAAAGGACTAGAAATTTAAAATGCGATGTATAAAATTCATTTTGTTTATGCGAGGAAATTTTGCAAAATATGAAAAAATGCTATCCAGCTATTTTAAAGTATCAAAAAAAAATTTTTTAATTTACAAAAACTGTTGAAAAATCATCTTTAATTTTCAACGTAATGATGATAGTGGTATTGCTTCTAATTTTTTAAATACACTCTTTTCACTGTTTATTCACCTCAATATACTCACAATAATTTCAAAAATGCCATTGTTGAAGATATTGTTCGTCATAGAACAATATATTAAAAAAATTAAAATTTATTCTTATAAATTTTATGAAGAATATCGCCTATTTCTATCCTTATTTTCTAATCTTATTCTAGAGAAGTTATACGAAAGCGAAAGAAAAATAAAAAATGTTTGTAACAAATTTGGAGAAACATGTAGAAATAAATTAAAGATATTAGAATTATGGTGGAATCACAATTCAAACGATAATATTTTATGAAAATAAAACATCCTAGCCAAATAGCTCAGTGTTTAACACTCTAGAATGTAAAATTTAAGTATCGAGGTTCGAATCCCGCTAACTTAACTCTTTAATAAATAATGAGGGAATGACATTAAGCGGTCGTAACTAATAATTATAGTATAATATACAGTATTTCCAGTGTGGTATAGCCGATTAAGACTTGGTCTAATATGATAATGAAGCAGAAGGGACTCTCTTAGGTGTGGGGATGAATGCGGCAACGCATCTCGGTAAAAAAAAGTAAAAAATAAAAATTCACGAAAAGCCAATAATTACCTGTTTCCTGCTGAGTCATTGATAAAACGAAAATCGCGTATACAACTGGGCTACTGAGTAGCTTAGGAGTGACTTATTAATGAAAAAAAGAACCAAAGGTCTAAAGACTACGGTAGGAGACAACTTTCCGGGTCGGCAGCTATGGATGTTGTCAGCATGTAATATATAATATATATAAGTAAAACATCAATATTTAAAAAACCAGTTGTAAAGGAAATAATTGTTCATGAAAAATTGATGAGGACTTAAGAAATGCCGTTAATGAAGCTGCAATATTTTAAAAAAAGTCTAAATCGAGATAAGACATGATTGAACTAAAATTAAAAACTAAATGATCTGATTAAGGGCTAACTGAAATTTTCTATCTTTATATTTCGATACAACATTAACTTAATACAAGATATTTTAAATTTTAAAATTGATAAAATTGAACTTTTTCCTTTTATGCATTATAAAGAAATGTCGGATGAAAAATTAATTGAACGCGTATCGGAAATATTGATGTCAATTCATAAACGAAATTTAAGCGGATATAATAAATCTAATAATCGTAACAATAGAGGTAAAGAGCATGTTTACTGTGCAAATCTTATTATTATAAAGAATGATAATTATGGAAGAGTAACAAATAGTAACGGAAGTGACCCGCCAGAAGATCCATATTATAACTTTAAGGCAATTTTCGATAGGGATTCCTCAGATAACCATTTTATGAAAAAGTTACTCAAGCTTATAAAAGAATTTATACAAACCAATTTTCGAATTTCAATAGAAAATGTGAATTCATATTCGGAACGAATTAATGTCATACTGAGAACATACAAGTCTTTTAATATTGACTCAGAACAAATTATCGATATATTTAGGGCAGTGAATATGTTTATAATTCAGAATAAAATAGAAATAAAAGGGATTATGGATTATATTGATATAGCCGAATTTATTTTTTCGTTCATAAAAAGGTTTTTATCAGGAAGTCATTTAAATGGTCGAAAAATTTCAGTAAACAAAATATATTTAGAAAATAAGACGTTTTTCGAAAAAATGGCAACTACATTTAAGGATTTGATGCAGCAGTAATATTCTTTGAATTCCGGAATTAATAAATTAAAATATTTTTTTACCAGAAATTATTCGGCATAATACCATTATAATAAGCATAAAACATTTGGTAAAGAAGATCTGTTATTTGAGGAATATATTACGAAAGCAAACAATATTGTCGATTTGGTTTTCAAAACCTTTTCGTATGATATTGACCCGGATGTCTTTAAAAAATCATCGGAAGGAAATAGAAGTATTATGGGTATAAATATACGTTACATAGCAAAAAAAATGCTCAATGGTGACTTGAAGGAGGCTTTTACGATATCTTTCCGGGATTCCGGGAATAAAAAAACACTGAGGCTTGTTGTGCAAATTAAAAACGACGGTTTTGTAAGTATATGCTCATTCTTTGAACTATAAAACCGGGGATATTTACCTTATTGATATAATCTTATTATTTATATTATCTGTATTAATAAATCAAATATTTGAATATTATTTTTAATATAATCACGAAATTTTAAGTTTTATAGATATTCCTAGAGCCGATTAGCCCAGCTGTTAACAAAACAGATGGCAGAATCTACCATTCTCAGTTCGATCTCTTTGGCGTCAATACAACAAATAAACAATTTCGTAATATAATTTAGCTACCCAGTACAAATATATTATTATTCAATTCTAATTGTTTTTAAAATATCAGGCAAATATTTTTCTAAGATGACAATGACATAGAAGAAGATTCCCGAGGTGTGAGGCTGAGAGTGGTCTCATTCATCCAAATCAATATTAGATAATGAAATATTCACGAATCCTATCCAAATAATATATTATACAGCCAATTTTATTATAATTGACACATCGTTGCACTAATATTGACCCATCATTTCATTATATTGACCCATAATTTCATTATTATTGACCCATCGTTGCATTATTGTTGACCTATCATTTATTATTATTAACCCAGCATCAATATTATTGACTTATCATTTAATTATTATTGACTCATCGTCTCATTTTTTTGACCTTTCATATATATTATATTACATGCTGACAACATCCATAGCTGCCAATCCTGAGAGTTGTCTATTACCGTGGTCTTTAAACCTTTTCCTCTTGTTGTTTTAATAATACGTCACTTTTAAGCTACCCAGAAGCCCAGCTGTAAACGCAATTTTCGTTTTATCAATGACTAAGCAGGATACAGGTAATTAGGGCTGGCCGGCGTTTCGTTCCATAATATTCAAGATCCCTAATTTTTTTTAAAAATTACAAAAACAACTTTAAATAGAATTAACTAATTAATAAAATCTAAAATTTATAACGTTAAAATAAAATCAAATTTTATTCTTAATTTTCAATAAGGATGTAATTGTCTTTAAAAATTGTATTCCTGGAAAAGTATTATATTCAATAATTTTATCCTTAAAATAAAAATCTTCTGAATATTTAAAATCATTACCACTTATAAATAGTTTGTTACATTTTTTAAAGTTGTTTTTGTAATATAAAAAAATTAGGTGTCTTGAATATTATGGGATGAAACGCCGGCCAGCTGGTAATTAGTAACTCTTCATAATTTTTTTTATACTTATTTTGCCGAGATGCGTCGATGCGCTCATCCTCACACCTAGGAGAGTCCCTTCTGCTTCATTGTCATATAAGGACAAGTCTTAATCAGCTATACCACTCTGAAACAACTGTATATTATGTCACGCGCGCATCGCGTGACATATGCCAAACACGAGACATTTAATATTTTTTTATATTTTTATATTTTTATATTTTTTAACTAATTTTCTAATATTTTTTTGGCATCAGCGGGACTTGAGCCCAAATGCTTCAACTAATACAAATGTTACCGACCACTCAACTAAATTATGATAGAACTATAATAATAAAATATATATATATATAATAATGAAAATGAACTCTTATTAAATTTTATTATTCAATACCTTTTTTAAATTTTCCTACACAAATCTTCATATTAAACTTATACACAGTATTTGAAATAATTTTACCATAATAGATTTCTTTCATGTCTAATTTCATATTTATCGTTTTGGAACTTATGATTATTTCTAGAATCCTTCATTTATAAGAACTTTATCCAAAACATTTAACATCATTTTTTAATTCATAAAAATTTATTTATCATTCATAAATAATAATTACCATTAAAATATAAATTTTCTTTAAAATTTTATTTAAATTTAAATTATATAATTATATAATTATATATAATTCGTTTAAAATTATCAGGTTATTTAGTGGAGTGATAAGTAACTTCTGTTTCAGAATGAACTATCTGGGTTCAAGTCCCGCTGATGCCCAAAATATTAGAATATTGTTAAAAAAATAAAATATAAAAATATAAAAAAATATAAAATGTCTCTCGTTTGGAATATATCAAGGGGTGCGCGCGTGACATATTACTATAATTATATAGTTATGACTGCGTAATGTCATTCCTCATTATTTATTAAATAGTGACGTCAGCGGGATTTGAACCATGATACTTAAATGCTAGATTCAAGAGTCTCAACCACTGAGCTATCTGACCCATTGACCTTCATTTAATTTTATTAAACACCTTATTATTAATTAAAAAATAATTATGTTATCAAATACTTAAATTAGATTCATGTAAAAAAGTCCACGCCTGTTTATAATACAACCCTTTTCATACTTATTTATCTCCAATTTAATAGATATTGATCTATTATTTCATACTTATTTATTTAATTTCATACTTTTTTGATCCCAATTCCATAATTATTGAACCCATATTTCATACTCATTGACACCATAATTTCATATTTATTTTATATACTTTTTAACACATGAAAACTATACCGAGATATATTTTTTTCTTTTGCAAATATGCCGAAGACGCGGGTTTCTCATAGTTATAGACCCATTTTATTAAAGATATAACACATTTTTTTAGAGTTATAAACAAATTTTCCCAATGTTATAGACACATCTTCGCGAAATTATAGACATATTTTAGCAAAGTTATAAAAAAATTTTATAAAGTTATATACCTCTTTTCCAAAGTTATGAACTTATTTTTTCCCAAACTCATTAACCCATTTTTTCAGAGTTATAGTCACATTTTCTCAGAGTTACAGACACATTTTCTTGCTATTATAGACCCATTTTAAATATTTATACACAAATGATACCTAAAAATAATACCTATATATCCCTAAAACAAAAAAAAACCCACTATCACTTCAGCAGCGAGATTTTTACGCGAGGAGAAAAATAAATAGGAATATATGCTATTAAAAATTCAAAATATAATACAATCCTTTTCGATTTTAAATAATATTAATATTTTAAAAATTTAATGTTATTTAAACCCGAAAAGATATTTGAGTCTAGTTAATCACTCACTTCGAGGCCATCATGAAATTAATGTTGTTAAAAGCTTAAAAAATGATTAATACACTAAAATCCTTGTCAATAAATTAAAAAGATATTTTTTTAACAAAATTAATAAATATATGCACCCTTTTGTATTTACCAAATTAGGCAAATTATAAATATTTAAATGATTTTAAAAAAAAATTATCCTGAATTATTGAACTAGAAATAATTTGGTTTATAAATTTTTTATTTTAGTTTTTTACTATTCTAAATTTTACTACGGTTCTAAAAAGGCTAATATACGAGTTCATATTTCAATTTATTTTACCTATATTTCAAATTATTTTAACCAAGGAAAAACTTGATACTGAACGGGGTAGTGCCGACAATTCTTTTGATATGTTATTTATAGGTATTTTTTTATAAGTGTCTATTTTTGTATAAATATTTAAAATGTATAAATAATTTGGTTAATATTTATATAACGGCAATGCAATTATTCGACAAAGTCGAATAATTGCATTGATTTTTTGTCGAATTATGCAATTATTCGACAAACTTTTAA
>SDVU01000186.1:0-18355 GCA_016256075.1 Dictyocoela muelleri | reverse complement strand
AATTAAATTAAATTAAATTAAATTAAATTAAATTAAATTAAATTAAATTAAATTAAATTAAATTAAATTAAATTAAAATAGAGCATAAGGAGAATAGTAGCCTATTTTTGAATTAGAAATCATGCCTAAAGGTTTAATCCCTGGTTATAGTTCAGAATCCAGAAAGTTCAAAATCCTGAAAATTCAAAATCCTGAAAATTTATAATCTGAAAAATAATTGTTTTAAATGAAAATTAAGGATAAATGAAAAAAAAGACTAAATATATCCTAAACGCTTAATTTAATTGAATTCTTTACCTCATCAAGCATTTCATCCAATCTGGAATTGCATCTTCATCTTAGGGCCAAATACTACCTATTTTGTCGTTTTGGTCTACACATAACTTTTTTTAGCATTCGGAGCTCAACTAGCTATCATATCCTTTATTTGATCTTTAATATGTAAAATGAAAACTTAATAAAAATAATTGGAAAGAGTGTGTTTTACCTTCACCAATATTCTAACAATCCTTCTGATTTAGCAGTGTCAACACACATATCAGAAGAGTATCTCCAGTAGTTTATGAGGTGGGATATGATTTTGAGTTTGTAAATATTAAATTATCAACCACTAATATATTTATCTTTTCCATTAGTCGACTATAAAATCGACATTAAAAGTTTCTGGATTATGGATTTTCTAGATTAAGAATTTTCTGGATTAAGAATTTCTGGATTATGAGATCCTACGCTAATCCCCAATTCATAATATTTAAATATAATTTAATAAAATTAAATACAATTAATACTTAATAACAAGTTATATAATATGTTTCATTATTCTGCACCTCGCGCGGGAAATAATATTATTCAAAATAAGTTTGATACGGTCATTTTTATTTATATTTTGATATTTTGTGATTTTTTATAGGATTCGATGTTTTATTATAATAATGTGAAACCCTAAATATCACGTGCTCTCTTCCTTGTTTTATTCGATTACTTCATAATATATTTTAACAAATATCTTACCTCGTTCTTACCATAATCTGGAAAGAATTGTTGAACTCTATTTTATTAAAATATTTGTATTTATTATACACACTTTACCATTGCATTTTCTATTCACGTATATCAAAAAGTTTTATTTCTAGCAAGATCTTTTTATATGGTATGCAAAACCTTTTTGTATTAAAAGTTCTTTCCTTCGTTTTGTTTCGATTATTTTAATCATTTTGTGATTCATGACAGAGTGTGAAAATTCGGTACGAAATTTCCGCATTTCTGTCTAATAAAACAAAAAATTTTGTGTTTCGGTCTAATAGGCCGAAAATTGTTTGAACATCTCTTCAAATCGGCCGGACAAATTTTTCTCATTCTTTGAAAAATAGACCCTTTTAACAGAAAAAAAAGGGTTTATATAATAAATAAAAATGTTTAGAGTTCATTTAAAGTTAAAATTGCGCTATCTGCTTTAGGTATTCGATGCTTTAGTAAGTAACATAGGTGTATATCAGCTTTTTAGATGATTTAAATTATGATAATCTCATTATATATAGACAAGTTTTTTCATATCTTTATATAATGAGATTATCATAGTAGTAGATGATCTAAAAAATCTGATATACACACATTGTCTTTATTTAAGCATCGAATACCTAAGGCAAATAGCCAGAATTTAAACTGTAAATTATAACTACTGTAGTCGTCGATTTTTTTAGTCTCTAAAAAATGACGATTTTTTTATCTCTAAGCAAATAATGCACCCAAGTGAATATTTGCGCCATAAAAATTGTTTAAATGTAGCATAAATATATCATAAACTATTTTTTAACACTAATTAAAGTGTAAATATGACTCATTTAAAATTTTAGGCTGTCGAAAATTTCGATCTTGTCGATTTTTTTGATTCCATTTTTTTAAAAAATTCATATGTTCATTTCAAAATCATATTTTATTTTAAAAACATTTTTTAGTAAATTTTTTTGATCCCATATGACAATAAATTTAAAAATAATAAACTTATTGGTGATTTAAAAGATTTCGGAAGAAATAAATGGCAGGGTATATATGATGAAATATTTAGTGAAAATGTATAATCTTACAAAGTCTGTCGCAACACATATTCTTATGAATATAAATTGTTTAATAGATATTGATTATATCGAAAATTTGATAAAATGATTTCCGAATTTGTCTTGTACTAAAAATAAATATTTAGAAATCTATGCATTCATATGTTAAAAAATAAAAATATGTGAGAAAATAACTTACTGATTCATCATAATCCAATTTTTAAAACAAAAGTAGGTTTTTATTAAAAATAGGGCTTAAATAAAGCAATTTTTTTGTAAGATGTTTTTTTCAGTTTCTTTAGTTTTTGTTAAACAAAATGGCGAAGCAGAAAGTGCTGATTAACCAAGATAGACATCTTTTAATCGGAATTAATATCACCGATATAAAGATTTTATAAAAATGATGACTTAAATATAGACAAAACGAGCCTTAACATAAAATATTAGTATTAAAAAAATTTTTTATACAAAAAAATGGACTGTTAAAATATAAAACAAGATTGTTATTAATGCTCGATGTTAGTATGCTTCGTGAGAAGTTAATGTTCTTTTAAAAATAAAATCTCAGAAACCCCTAGCATTTAGATATATGAATTTTGAGGTCTTTAGTATATATTATATAACAAAAAAAGTCTAGAATAAGATCAGATTTTTTTGATTGTATATCATAATACACTGAGTGCGAAAATAAAAAAATAAAAATCTAACTATTCTTCTTATCTGGATAATTTTAAGGGACTTAAGATGAAAAATGAATCTGAAATTTGAAATTTCCACGCAGTTTTACATATCTAATCTAACCGTTATATTCAGGTATTATTAATTCCTTCAAAGTTTTAATTAATTTTAAATTACGAATGCGTTAATTAATGTTCTCAATCATGACTTGATTATTCATGAATGCGATTTATGCTATGTTTTTATATGAGTTAAGAAAGTCTTAAATTTGATTTATTAATATATTGTTGTTAATTGAAGGAAAAGGACTAATATTATGGAAAATAAAGTTAAAACAAATAGAATGTCTCCATATAAACATTGAAAATAAAGTTTCTAGAGATACTATGGTATTTTTAGAATATTTTATAAATATTCATCGAAATTTTATAACTAAGCAAAATCTGATGAAGTGTTAAAAAATTACGCTAAATATCTCGAATTTATAAGCTTTCTAATCAAAATATATTAAATAAAGTCTAGATTATCAGTATATGATTATTGAAGAGTATATGAGCATATATAAAAGAAAATAGGATTTATATTTATTAAAAAAGAAATAACTATGAAAAATACACGAAATTTTATTTTTATAGAAAATGTCGATTTTTTTTATCTTTTCGATTTTTTTAGTCCCATTATTTTAAAAGTGACTAAAAAATCGACCTCTACTTTATAAACATTTTAATTAATTTTTTAACTTCTTTTTTTCTGTGAAAAATGGATCTACGCTTCAAATCATATAAAAACAAATATTTACAACACATTTTAATCTGACAGGCAACTCTATTTCTGAGAGGAACAACAAACTAATTACTTATATTCTTAGAATTTATAAAAATTTGAATAGTAAAATCATATAAGAAGTAATTGGAAATAAGTAAAATAAACTCGCGAAAAACCCCACAAAAAAAGAAACAAAGTGACATGTTATTCTATAGAATGGGATGTTTAAAAATATTTCACAAATAAATTAAAAACAAAGGGTTAATTAAACATAATTATAAACCAGGAGAGAAGATTTTAATTAGAAACTATGTTATAGACAAATTAGAGCATCCATTTTTAGATACTTTTGAATAGAAAGAATCAGAAATAATAACCAAAGAATCTATTTCAAGTAAAAAAAATCATTATATTATCGGATTAGTAAATTCATAAAACCTTCCTTGACTGGCGACATGTTTAATACTGTAGCATGACAATATAGCAACAAAGGATTCTTATTTAATCCTAACTTGAGTTAAAAATAGCCTATCATTTTATAGTTACTATCAATTTGGGTCTTGTATCTTTTCCGGGCTAGTTTTTTAAAAAATTTGGCCAAAAAAATATACAAAAGCACTAAAATTGTTTTTTTTAGAGTTATATCTTCTTAAATAAAAACCCATGATAGAAAATATTTTAACTTCAAAAAATAGTGCATCCTTAACAATAGAAGATGCATTGGATTTTTAATTGAAAACGAGATATTAAGTTTATGTTTTATTACAAAATATGTGGCGGAATTTTCCAATTACAAATATATCGCGAAGCCGGTTATAAAAGGTTGTTATATATATGTAAAAAATTGGATACAAACGGAAATTAAAAATAACAAATTTTATTGCAAAATCCATGTATTGCTAAATCAATTTATTTTCTAATGAAAATTTTTTCATATGAACATATAATAACATACTTAAATGTTTGTAAGAAATTGATTTCAGCCGTAAAATTTAAATTCCAAAAATGTTATAAGATATTTATATGAGAGAAAGACAAGTGTTTTTAGGTGGTGTTGGTGTAATAGTTGAAGCATATGAAACAGTAATGTGTAGTAGGAGAAAAATAAGTTATCCTACATCTGCAGATTATAAAAAGACAGAAACAACTTGGATTGGGGTATGATTGATAATACTGCCGAATTAAAATTCTTTATTAAAGGGTGTAAAATAGGGAATAACATACATTATAATATGCCATGAATGGTTTAATATGAGTTGGTAGTAAATTACACACAGATAGTCATCTGTCATATCCTACTGTTGCAAAAAAATTAGGCTTGAATCATAAAGTTGTGATACATTCAGAAATTTTTAAAGCACCCGACGGAACCCAACCAAATTATATTGAGGGTTTTTGGGATGGGTTAAAATCATCAAAGAGAAAGGAACGCGGGGTTAAAAGGTGTAATATTGATGATGGCTAGAAGAATATACTTTTAAAAAAACGAAACTTGAACAATATAGACAATAATAAATTTCGGATTATTTTTAATGATATAATTAAATTATTTTTCAATTATTTTAATTGATTTTATTTTAATTTTTGATATTTTTTTTATATTTTACTTAAATATATTCGGATACAAATCAATCAATAGAGGTTCCTTTAATTTAGCCCGGAAAAGATACAATACCTATCAATTTTATGTTTTAAATAAAGAATAAAAAAGTTAATAAATTAAAAACATGCATAGACATGGTAACTATAATCATAATGGCATATTACGTACAAACACGAGATTGAAGACGAAAAACTAGGCAAACAGAAGAACACATGTAAAGAGCTACAGGGATTTAAATAGTAGAACAAAATATATATTAAATAAAATTTTAACAGTTGCTGTTCACTTAGAGTAAATAACGTAAATGTATATTCTAATTTAATAGAGAGTGATAGTTTAATTTTTTTAAAAATTACGGTTTTTCTTTTTATTTTACTGATATATAAAAATCTTAAAATCCAAATGTATTGAGCTTATAAAATATTTTAACTTTTCTAAAAATCAATATCACCCCTTTAAGATTGAATGTTGTCCGAATTCATCTTAATTATGCTATTTAATCTAAAATATTAAGTTTTCAGAGAAATATAATATTGTATATGATATTAAGCCATATAGCTCAATAGTTGACACTCTTGAATGTAACATTTAAGTATCTGGTTCAAATATTATTGAGGTCATTTTAATAAAAATTGAGAATCATATTAAGCTGTCAATAACTAAAAAACTATAGTAGTAATTAATGTTGACCATGTGTTAGCTGTTGAAGACTTGGTGTAATATGAAAATGGTGAAGGATATTCACTTCAAGTTGTGAAAAAGGTTTTGGGAGTCATTTCTAAAAAAAAAGAATCAAACTAAAATTAAACCGAAAAATCTATAATTGTCGGTATCCTCCTGAGTCATTGATAAAACAAAAATTACAAATCAATCTCATTTCGCTTAAAGGAACGTATAACTTGAACACCAAGAACCAAAGATAATGGTTAGAGAGAACTTTACAGGTTGACAATTAAGATATTATCTGCATATAATACGCAATATATTTGTTAATAGTCATACTAATCATAAAATAATAATCACAGACCATAATCACAATAATCATAATTTAACGAAATTTTAAATATCAATAGCCAAAATGATTAATCATCCTTCATACAAAAATAATTTATCAAAAATCATTACCCACCCCATGGAAGAAGGAGGATTTATTCATTCATCACCACCGAAACCAAATCTTGGTACAAAAACAATAACACCAATTTATGGGAAACAATTAAATGCAATTCATCGTAAAGAAGATTCGAGTCTATTCAGTCTTGGCGACAGGGATATCAGTATGGTTGAAATTGCCGGATTTGTTTCCTCATTGAAGAAGACCAATTCAGGTAGTGTTTTTGTGTTAGACGATGGGACGGGCGAACTGTCATGTACATTTTGGCCCACTGGTCTTGTTGAAGAGCAGCAAAGTGGATTGATAGAACCTCGAAATATAATTAGATGTGTTGGTTCATTAAGAACATTTAATGAAAAGATAAGTATTTTAGTTAGTTATGTTCAATTAATTGATTTTAATGAGTTAATGTATCACTTGATCAAAAGTTATTCCATAGTTAAGAGACCTAAAGATATGAAGGAAGAAATTTTAAATTGTTTTAGACATAACCAAGATGAAAAGGGGTTACATGTTGATATTGTAGTTAAGATGATGAAAAAGTACAGTGAAGATGATGTTAGAAAAGCTATTGAAGAGCTTATTGAAGATTGTCATCTTTATAGTGTTAGTGGAGATGAGTTAAGAACAACTTTATAAAAAAGGATTTTACTAAATTTAGTAGTTTTTTTAATAATTTTGTCGTTTTAAAAGGAATTCTGTTAAACGTTGTAAAAAATTTTGCTATTCTAAAAAATTATTATCTACACCTCCTGTTTTAAAATGATTAGCATTGGCTCAGTAAAAAGCCTGTTTTTTTTATTTTCCCAGTGTTTATTCTGTTTACACCGAGTTTTTTTCGGGTTTTCTGAGCATTTACATAATTTTTTTCGATATTTTGCCTGTTTTTCAGAGATTTTACCCGTTTTTCAGAGATTTTGCCCGATATTTATATAAAATACATACATTTACAGGTTCAAATTTTTGATTGAAAAAAAAAATAATATAAAATGTTTAATAAATTTGATTTTTTATTAGTAGTTAACTTTTTTAATCTATTAAGCTGTGAAATTTTTTCACTGTAATGCGGCTTCTAAGGTCATCTTTTATATTATTCATCCTACTGAAACTTCGTTCGACATCAGCAGCAGTAAAAAAACAATAGAATTTTTTTACAAGATACATCGCTATACAGACGTTTAAATTTAAAAGAAATACAAATCAGGATATTTGTTCAAGTGTGTTCTATTTTTCTTTCATAGTAGGATTTGATAGAGACAGTCTTAGTTCATTAACCCTTAAACGTTTTTTGTAAAACAAAATATTATATTTTTATATTTTAAAAAATTTTTTTTTTAAAAAAATGTGTGATTTTTTTTTTAAAAAATTTTAAAAAATGAATAGAAGAATAAATTATGATTTCTAAAAAAGTCCTGTTTATTATAAATTTTTTATTGAAGGTAAAAATTTTTGTTTTTACCCACCTTAGACAGCCCCTCTAAAAAATATCGTAAACTTCGCCATATGGAATTGACAAAGGGTATATTTTTTTTTTCATTTTTATATACATATTGGAAAAACATGTTTTCAATGCGCTGTTCGAGAACTCGCCGTTAGCGTAGTGCGAGCTCATTGCGAGAAGTCTCCACGAATTTTTTTTAATAAAAAAAACAATTTCTTTGTTTTAATAAGAATATTTAATTATAACGTTCTTTATACACTATCTCCAGAAAATCTTTACAGCTTACCAAATATAGAAATAGCAAAGTATAAAAAAATATTGTTTTATATAGATATTTAAAAATCTGGTTGTCATATAAGACGGTTATAAAGTTTAAATAAAAACAGATTTCTACGATTTGTATATAAAACAATATAAAAAATTTTATTATACTTCGGGGTTTCCATATTTAGTAATTTGTAATTTTTTAGAGATAGCGTATAGGGAACGTTAGAATCAAATATTATTGTTTAAACTAAATAATTACTATATTTTTTTATTAAAAAAAATTCCGTGGCGAGTTTTGTGCTACCTTTTTTGAATTTTCTAACGGGGTCAAAATTTTGGTTATTACCAACCTTACACACCTTCTAAAAAATATCGTAAACTAGGAAATATTGAAATCACAAATGGTAAAATTTTTTTTATATTTTTATATACATAGTGTAAAAACCAGTTTTTCAATATAAGCTAATATTGTCGAGTTTAGTAAAATTTCGGCTTAACCATAAATTTACTAAACTCGGTAATATCGGCTTATATTTAAATATGTATATAAGAATATATAAAGAAAATTTTATTTTACATCGATAATATCATATTGCGTAGTTTACAATATTTTTTAGAAAGAAGGGTCCGCAAGGAAGGTTAGAACCAAAATTTTTGTTTTTTAACATGTAAAAATTTTTTGTATGTGAGAATTTTTTTATGCACAAATTTGTGCATTGGTGAAAAATTTCTATGCACAAATTTGTGCATTAGTGGAAAATTTCATGCACAAATTTGTGCATTAGTGGAAAATTTCATGCAAAAATTTGTGCATGAGTAGAAAATTCTATGCACAAATTTGTGCATGAGTGGGAAATTTTATGCACAAAAGTGTGTCAAAAATCGTTTAAGGGTTAATAAAAACTTTATTTAGCCAGATAGCTCAGTGGTTAACACTCTTTAATAAAACAAGCATCGTGGAGCGAATTCAGCTGACGTCACTCTTTTATAAATAATGTGGGAATGATATTAAGCGGTCATAACTATCTATATAATTATAGTATAATATACAGCTTTTCCAGTGTAGTATAGCTGATTAAGACTCGGTTTAATGTTACAATAAAGCAGAATCGACTCTCTTAGGTGTGGGTATGAGTGCGGCGAAGAATATCAGCAAAATTATAGAAAAAAATTTATGAAAAGCCACAATTAACTGTATCCTGCCGAGTCATTGATAAAAAGAAGAAGCGCATACAGCTGGGGTTCTGGGTAGAATAGAAAGTATTTGTTGATTCGAAACTCACTCAAAAAAATCAAAAATTCTATCACACTGGTAAAGATAATCATAATAATTTGTAAAAAATTTACAGAATAAAATGGTAAAATTTGTTATATCAAGTATTTTACCATGACATTAGGAATAGTTCGCAACCCGCTCATATTTGCGTGTTTTAAAAAAGTATTACGTGAATATATTGCTATTAATAATGATAATAATGGAGAAAAATAGATTCTAAAGTGTATTTTTTAAATATGACGAATTTGGTGATTTAGCGTTTTTAAGTATATTTCAACTAAATTTTAAGTTAAATGTTAAAAAGTTATATCTAAAAAACCTCCTTATATAATAAAAAGTTTAGATCACTGCCCAAATTTACCCAAAAGCTACTCACTGTCTAAATTTACTCCCTAAACTACTCTTACACGGGTATTTGTCATAAAGATACCAAATAGAATGGGGTGTACTATTTCTTAAAAAATACCCCTGGGTCAAGAAGAATAAAACAAAATTGTCAAAAAGTATATTTAATTCATATATTAAATAAATAAAAAATTTTATATAATAATAATCTTAAGAAATCGACATAATTATTGTCGAAGAAATTCCTAAGAATCATATATCTAATTAAATAAATTAGAAAATGTTTTTTTCTTTATTATTTTTAGTTTCTGAATTTAAAGCCACACATTTGCCTCAATTGTGTTTTGTTGAACACCATGGGTCTTTTTCGGATTGATGTCTTTCACTAAGATAGCTACCTCGGAATGAATTTTTTAAAAATTTAATTATTAGTTAATTCCGAACCCATCATAGTTTTATTTTTTTAAAAAAATGTCTTTTAAAATTAATTAAATTTAATAATGAGAGACAAATAAGATCTTAAAATCATGTTTAGATACTTTGAAAAGTTTAAAATATTGCGAAAATTTTAATAAAAAGTTTTTGTTTAAAAAAATGAATATTATTTAATTAGAAATACACATAAATTATCAATGCAACAGAACATCATTGATATAATTTTATTATTTTTTTTTCTAAATGTGAATTATTCCAACTATTATTATATTTTCAGATTTTTACTCTTGATGATATCGCATTTATATTTTAAAAATTTCCCATAAACTCTCGTATTGCTAATTTGAGCACCTTTGAGTGCTTTAAAATCTTTCTTAATAATCTACAATTTTTCATTTTGCAAATTATCTGTTACAGACTATTAAAAAATTTAGCAATCTTTTATTAACAGAGAGCAAAAATTTTTCATCAATAACATTTGTCAACCTTTCTGATTACCTTTTATCAACTCTTTAGACATTTTTTTTAGAAAATTTAATCAATAATATAGAAATAGTATCTTGTGTTACATCATCAATATTGGTTTTTCCGATTTTTTTTTCAAAACGACAAATTTCAGTAGTTTATACGAATTTCTCAAAACCTTATATAAAATATTCGGATTATTTTTTATTTAAAATTCTCTACGTGATAGCTTCCTTGTCGAATAAATTATTTATTTATGAAAATAATAAACAAGACACTTAATTGCATAAATGGGTATTCAAAAGAATAATATATATAATAAAATACATATTAATTTATATTTTTGTATTTAGAACTGATATTTTTGGTAATTTTTAGACTAAAAACTGTTATTACCCATTACTGATTATTTACAATTTCAATTTTTGAATTGCTATCGTATTTATTTATTTAAATATAAAAAATGTCTTAATATTTCATTTTATATTAAAATTAAATTTTTTTTAACACTTTTAAAAACAATTATAAAATAATGTATATTTTTTTAATAGAAAGATAATTGATTTTTTAAAATTTTAAAAATTTGCTTTTGTTCGGAAAGATGACTATTTTTAATTTTTTTTGAAAAAGTAGGCATCTTTCCGAACAAGACCTAACACCATAATTTGAATTGATAAATTCTTCAGTGAGGTTAACTGTTGAGTTTTTGTAGCCAAGATCTTAAATTTCATATATCCTCTCCACATGTCACTATAAATATGGGTATTTCGCTTAATAGAACAGATAATCACTGAAAAGGGCTTGCCGGAATTTCGCCAAACGGCGAAATTCCGGGTTTTCGACAAAAAATTCTGACCCGAATTTTCGCCATAACAATATTATAAAAACATAAATATTTGTAAAAAATATTTTTATATTCAAACGAAAAATATTTATTATTCAAAAACCCATTTATTTAATTCGTCTAGGAAAGAAAAAAATGTTTTTTGTAGACATATATTTTTCATTTTCCACATAAATACGGAGTTTTTCTCGCCTTTTATTATTATCAAAACTTACATCAAATTTACCTATAGAAAACCGCGCAATCTTGTTTCTTATTTTTTCCGTCTCTATTCTTAAAGAATCAACAAACAAACCCAAGTTTGAGTTTTTCACTTTGAATAAGTTATTGTGCCTCTATGCCATCCCTCAAGACTATTTGTTGTTGTGGGAAGATTAATTTAAATTATTTTGAAAACACTCCAACTAGCATGCTCAAAACGTGGCCTAGAAGTAGAATTATTGCCAATAAAATTTTGTTCAAAATAATCAATGAACGTTTAAAAGACGGGTTTATGTTTAAATCTTCAATTTCGGTTTAAAAAAATTATATGCTTCAATAATTCTTGATAATTTAAAATAGGGCAACTTAAGTAATCTTTAAAATTCTTGTTTGCAACCAAGTCTGGTTTATAAGCCGATTCTAAGCCCAATTGTTGAATTAACTTCAATAGCATTGACCATAGTGAAATAAAAAACCAAAAGACTTTACAAGCTTACCTTACACTTTAAACGCAGATAATAGTGCCAAAATCCGATACGTAAACCAGTGGATTTAGAATATTATTATTTTATAAATAAGAAAGAGCTTCCTTTTATTTCTCTTCAGACTTCTCTTGCAACAAGATAAAAATAAGAGGTATTATTATCAAACAAATAGCCTTTAATTGTAACTAAGTGGTAGAACTGATGAGGAGACGAGATATTATCCTGGGTTGGAGACACAAAAAATTTTGAACATATGAAAAAGTGTAAATATGAAAAAGGTGTAAAATATTCTGTTGCTTAATATTCCTGGAACTTAAATTTCTAAAATTATATATACTATTTTTTTTACCATATTTCACGAGCGAAATATGGTAAATAAAATAGTATATATAATTTTAGAAATTTAAGTTTCAGGAATATTAAGCAATAGAATATTTTACACCTTTTTCATATTTACATTTTTTCATATGCTCAAAATTTTTTGTGTCTCCAACCCGGGTCACAATATAAACACCTATTATAAAAAAATAAATGCCGCCCTCTATGTTAAATCGATTAAATTATAAAACTGATTACAATTTTTTTTTATTTATATTTCCGATAAAAATAATATTCTTAAACTTTTTCAAGCGATTGGATCGATACCCTCGAATAAAAAATGTTTAAAATGCAAACGAAAAGGGATTCTGAAAAAACGTGACAAATTTAATTTTTAATTTGCATGGAGATGTATGTATTGCCGAATTTATGAGAATATTCTGATGATTGCGCCCTAAAAGATACCAAAATAAGCCTTTTAATATTTCTCAGGTTTGTATTCTATTTTTTTAACAAAAATAATTTCAGCGCCGATTATATTAAGTCGAATTGTAAGATAGTAGAGTGTATGTATGTGTCTCTACTGTCTTTGTTTAGAAATAAAATAGGGAAATACGTTCAAAATAAAAAACGCAAATTACGCGGGGTTTTAAAACAAGTCCAAATTGATGAAAGTTTCTAGACTCGTAGGAAATACGGTGTGGGAAGATTGGGTTAACCGGTTAGGATTAGTGGAGCAGTGGATGTTAAAACAGGATATTGTTACCTTAAATATGTCAAAAAAAAGAAATGCAGAAACGTTGATACCCATTATAAAAGATAACATCGAAGATAATAGCTATGTGGT
This sequence comes from Dictyocoela muelleri, assembly GCA_016256075.1. Classification (NCBI taxonomy): domain Eukaryota; kingdom Fungi; phylum Microsporidia; genus Dictyocoela; species Dictyocoela muelleri. The sequence continues at coordinate 5,217 of SDVU01000186.1, read as the reverse complement.
ATCTGATAAATAGGCTGCTTATAAAAAAATAACTGTCTATTTTAAAGATTCAGTATGTCATAAATACAATTTTGTAGATCCAAATACAAAAGTTAACACATATTGTATTAACAATTAATTGGCCTATCTGAAAAAAAATCAAACACTATAGTTATGGAATAAGTCTTGATACTATAACTGATCACTTGAATGTTTTTATGTTTTTTAGAAATCATAAAAACATTGATTTTGGAGAATTTGCGACATTATTTTAAATTCAATCTGATTTATTAATTATTTATTTACTATTTTTTTATAATAGGTGTTTATATTGTGACCCGGGTAGGAGCCACAAAAAATTTTGAGCATATGAAAAATTGTAAATATGAAAAATGCTTAAAATTATCAGTTAGTTAATATTCCTGAAACCTATTATTTTAAAATATAATAGTATATAAAATTTTTAAGAATATAGGTTTCAGGAATATTAACCAACTGATAAATTTACGCATTTTTCATATTTACAATTTTTCATATGCTTAAAATTTTTCGTGTCCTTAACCCAGGATAGACCGGAGACGATTTAAAAGAGCCGTCTACAACTATTATTTTCAAATCTTTTATATATGATAGAAATTCATCTGTAAAGAAAATAACATTCCGACCTTCTGAATTAAATCCGGAATCAAACTGTAAAAATTTTGAACGATTAAAAGTTGTCTGTAGAGCAACTGGAATATCGTTCGCTAGTCATGGAAGATAATTATCTCTTCTATTTCTAAGTTTACGAGCATTTTGCAAAGATTTTCAAATATGATACATCGGATAGAATTATGGTTTCCTAATTCTTGGTTTCTGATGTATATACAGAAACGAATGTTTCATTCGCCTCCATACATCTATTAAGAATTTTATTTTTGGATAGAAATGCTTCTTTCTTACCCTGATTTGAGTCACAAGAGTGTTCTTCCTGTTTGATCATCGGTAGGGTTTCATTTTTAACTACTATAAAATCTTTACACTCTCGATACCTGCACCTCTATCTTATCTCATCCCCTTTTTCTGTGCTTGTAATATAAAGAAATCTAGAAACTTCTATCATACTTGCACCTCTCGTTGTTTTGAAATTTTCCATGAGAGGTTAAAATTTTTTAAAAAAATTTGATCGTTGGCGAAATTCAAGTGTGAATTTTTTGGCGAAATTCCGGTTAACGCTTAAATTTCGTATATTCTCACCAAATGTCACTATAAATATGAGAATTTCGCTTAATAGAACAGATAATGACTGAATTTAAACGTTCAGCATTTCTTTTCTCAATGACATATAAAAACATTTGATGACGGCTCGAACGCTCGACTGCACCCAATACACAGACTACTTCTACTAAACGGCCGCGATTATACTTTATTTTATCTAACCTAGACTAATTTATTTCAAATATTATAGCCGGACCACCATCTGAATTTCACATTATAAAAATTTTAAAAAAAATGTTAAAATAAATTTTTTTTGCGTATTGTCTAAGTGTCCAAATAAAATCTTTCATAAATTTGTGATATCTTGCACTTTTTAAGCCATTAAAAAAATATTTACCCTATCTGCTCAATGATTATTTTTTATTCTTGAACAAAATATTAGATAAAAAGATCTGGTATTCACTAAAACTTGCTTTTATATACCTAAACCAGTTTCTAGAAATTAAAGAAACGCCAGAAAGACATTTTCGAAAAACAAAGGTTATTAATCGTTGTCTGACTGCCAATTTAAAGAAATTCAAAAAACATTTTTTATTTTAAATATGTGAAACACGGATATTTTCAAAAAATCTACACACTAAATTTTGTGATATTTTTATCACTTTTAGCCCACTGTCCAAATTTACCCAACCATGACCACATTGTGTTAAATATAAATATAAATATACGAAAGCTAATTAATTAATTTTTAATGATTTTAACACCATCTCTATAAATTATTCTTATTATTATAAAAAAATAAAAACCCGCTCTTTCAAATGTTAAGACCTTTTTGGCTTTTTTTATTTAATACTTAAAACAGTTATTGCAGGATTCGATTCCTTGGGTTTCGTCCGGTATTATAGTTTTCAGACTCGTAATTGTGGCACACTGTAGAGTAAATAAAATTATAACTTAGTCTACTATAGGATCGATGTTCATCTGTCTAAATTATGAACCCGGTGTCTCAACGTTGTTTATAATTGGTACGATCTTCTCCATTCTCTTGTCGGAAATTATACATGTGTATGCACTCTGAATACGTCTCTAAACTCATTAATACATAGAGCATCTTTTCTATTTTGTGGTGATCTATCTCGATTACTTTTACACTTATAATTTAACATATTTTAATCCATTTGTACAATAAGATTAAGTCCTCATAATTTATCATCACTAAAATCACTATTAGTTATAACATAATGGAATTTTTATATCATATTACCTATGGCATTGACTTTATCGTTTCTAAAAAATTCAACTATTTTGTATAACCGTTTCTTTTCTGCCTAAAAATTACCACATAGAAATAAATTTAAATTCGCTGTTAAATCATTCAAGGAATAAACTTAGTCGTATTTATTTATACTTTTTATATTCCACGCATGTTCTAGTGAAACATTTTCACGCAAATCCGTTCATATGGCGCTTAAATGGAACAATTTTCATGTAATTATTACAACTGTCTCCCAATATTAAGAGTTTTGAAAGCCTATATATTACATATTGACAACAAAAATAGCTGCAAATCCTGTATAGTTGTCTATTGCTGTTGTATGTGACCCATGTATATGGTTTTCCAATAATGAGTCACTTACTAAGCTACTCAGAAGCCCAATATGTATACGTGATCTATGTTTCATCAATGACTCAGCAGAATAAAGGTAATTATTGACATTCATGAATTTATATTTTTCACTATTTTTTGCCGAGATGCGTCGCCGCACTCATTCCCGCGTCTAAAACGGTCCCTTCAGCTTCATTTTCATATTAGACCAAGTCTTAATCAGTTATACCACACTGGAAGAACTGTATATTATACTATAATTATACAGTTATAACCGCTTAATATCATTCACCTATTATTTATTAAAAAGTTGCGTCAGCGGGATTCTAACCACGATACTTAAATTTACTTTCAAGAGTGTTAACAACTTAGCTATCTGGCATGATTTTAAAAGCCTGTACCGAAACAAAAATTGTATAAAATCAAGATTATTATTTAAATATGTTCTTTCTAGGATATTTTTTATTGTAAAATTATGCATACCCATATTTATTTAGATTTTTTATCACCATCCAAATTTAAATCCCAGGAATTGAATTTGAGCAGTGATAAAAAACTTTTGTTTTTCTCTATATTTTATTCAATTTTGATTCAATTCCATTTTTTTGATTTATTTTTGTTTTTTTGTTGTTTTTTTGTTGTTTTTTTGTTGTTTTTTTTGATTTTTTGATTATTTTTCGAATTATTGTTTTTTTTGGTATTCTGAGGTAAATTATTCGCAACACGACCCATTGGGTGAGTTACGACGGCGCCGTAAGTGGCGTGTTATTGAAAAACCAAGAAAGTAAGGTCACTGACCACAGTAGGAGACAACTCTACGGTTGACAGCTATAAATGTTGTTAAAATGTAATATATATAAAAATTTTATTTCTAAAAAAAATAATATTCATAAAAATTTTGTTCTAAAAAAAGTTTAATCTTCATAAAAAAATATATATACAGTAGGGTTCGATATTTACGATCCTTATAAAATTTGATATTTACGATCTCTCTATATTTTATTAACATTATGTTACTTTGAAGATTATTTTGATGAGTAATAATATAAAACTAGTCTTTTTTGTGTTTTGTTTTATAGTGTAACGCTGTTAATCTACATTACATAAAAATTTAATTTAAATGATTTTTACAATCCAATTGATTTTTTTGAGCCTTTTTCAGAGCAGTTAACATTCACATTAAATTTATGACATAATTTTTTTAAAAAATAAAATTTATGTATAAATTTTTACGACCCTTATAAATGGAAAGAAAAAATAAAAAAATAAATTTATTAAAAAAAACGAAAATCGCTAATAAAATTAAAAAAAGAGGATTAAAAGTGTCGCAAATCGTCAAAATTTTTAATATTAGCAAAAGTTGCGCAACTAATATTATTAACAATCTGCCTACTTTATTAGCTCTTGACAAATCAGATCAAACTTTGACTAAAAGATTTAACTTGAGTAGCTGCGAAGATAAGTATGTTGAGCTTGATACTTTTATAAAAAAAAAATTGTTAATCTACGTGAAAAATCCGTTACTGTTAACAAACAGGTAATAAAAGAAATTACAGGAGTTTTCTATAAAGAAAGGAATATTACCGACAAACAAATATCAGAATATTACATAAACAATTTTATCAAAAGAAAAAAACTAAAATATGTCAAATTGCATGTAGAATCAGCTAGTGCAGACATTTCAAAAATCAATGAATTTAAGAACATTTTAAAGGAGAAAATGAAAACTTATTTAGAAAAAGACGTTTTTAATATTGATGAGACAGGGCTTTATATTAAAGAAGCTAGTAATAGATCTTTTGTCTTAGATAAAAGTAAAGATAATAAGAATATAAAAAAGAACAAAAATCGTGTGACTTTAATGCTTGCCTGGAACTCTTGTGGTGAGTAGTTGATCCATCTTTTCATAGGAAAGTCCAAAAAACCAAGGATTTTTAAAAATGTCAATTTGGAGAACTATAATATTCTCTACAGAGCAAATCAATCTTCATGGTTGACTAAAACACTCTTTGATGAATACCTAAATTTACTTAATGATTCTTTAGTCAGAGAAAACAGAAAGATTTTGATACTTTGTGATAATTTTTCTGGTCACATGGTAAATAATAAATCAAATGTTGAACTTTTATTTTTCCCGCCTAATTGCACTACAGTAATTCAACTTCTAGACATGGGAATCATTCATTCGTTTAAGACAAAGTTCAAGCAAATGTTAACAAACTTTCAAGTGGTAGAAGCTCTAATCAACAATTCTGACCAATCAGAAAGTATAAAATGTGTGAACTTATTAAATGTCGTTTTGTGGATTAAGAAATCTATTGAACTTGTTAAAAATGAAACAATTCAAAATTGCTGGAAAAAATCTACCTTGTTCGATGTAGAACGTGATGTTGAACAACAAGACTGTTTGGAAATTACAAACATTGACGAACATT
>SDVU01000185.1:0-18372 GCA_016256075.1 Dictyocoela muelleri | reverse complement strand
AAATAGACATCAGAGTCAATCGTTTTATCATATAAATAATTGACTTTTATTATCAATTACCTAAATCAATAAAAAAATTAACAAATATTTTAGTAAATACACAATTTTTGGTATAGGGGGGGGAGAAGCCAAATATTTTTTTGCTAGGGATCGGATGTGTGCCAAAAAAGATTGATAAACATTGGTAAAAATTAAAATGTATATGCTGATGTTTCAGTGGTAACTAATTCACGAACAAATAAAATTCAAAATATTCGAACACCGGGTCGTACTTTTTTTGATTTTTTTGTCATGTCGCGTTGTATGCATAGTTCGCGCGCTTCGCACGTGAAATTATATTACGCGCTGATAACATCTTTATGTAGATTGTGTGGGAACATGGCTAGATATGTATCATGATGAAATTATGAGTACTTTGTTTAGTTGCTCTAGAGAAAGCGTTACTTTGGGGGGGGGGTAGCCTTGTTTGGCAAGCATCGAGTATAAATTTATAGCCTAAAATTACTATTAAAATGCCGGGCACATTCAGAAATTGCCTGTGTAAAAGTAGATAATTATAAAGAGAGATTGAATAAATGGTTTTATTAGATTAATTTGGTCTTGAATTGGGTTTTCGGTTTTTCTGAAACATATGAGTGTTTTTTTTTAATAAATTTTATACCTCTTTGATCTATTTTTATAAAGCTTTATTTTGAGTTATGATTATGCAGAGTTTAACATTGATCAATTATACATTTCTTTTTTTTGACACCATGTCGGTGTGCGACAAAAAGAATTCTTATAAATCATATTTTTTTTTAAGAATTTCCCATATACCTTTAATCTATCAAATGACCAATGAAATAAAATAATTAATCACAATTTCCGGATCTATCCCAAAATTTTTCCCGTGAGAAAATTTTGGGATAGATTCCATTTATTTTTATTTTTATACCAAATTTCATATAATAAATGTTAATAAAATATTATCATTTTTACAGGGGGTGAATTTTGAGCATATCACTTTTTGGGAGGGAAATGTTAGGTCAGATCCCGATTTCCTAATAATATAAAACCAATAAAATAGCACTAAATTAAACAAACAGCCTCCAATTGAAATCTTAAGTTACAATCTGTATAAAACAACATCTATAGTAGCCAACCCTAAGACTTTTCTCCTACCTTGGATCTTCGACCTTTGATTTTTGGTTTTCAGATAATACGTTACTCCTAAGCTGCTAGAGGTCTAGCTGTATATGCGATTTTCGTTTTTATTGATGGCTCAGTGGGATACTGGTAATTGTAGGCTTTTTCATGAATTTTTTATTTTTCACTACTTTTTGCCGAGATGCGTAGCCGCACCCATTTCCGCACCTAAGAGAGCCTCTTATACTTCATTATCGTATTAGAAAAAGTATTAATCGGCTATACCATACTGAACCAGCTGTATTTATTACTATTTTTATATAGTTTTTGACTGCTTAATGGCATCCCCTCATTATTTATTTAGAAGGACGGCAGCGGGATGGGAACCTCGATATTTAATTTTTACTTTCAAGAGTGTTAACCACTGACCTATCTGGCCCCAATAAAACAATAGAAAATATATTTTAGACAACATAGCTTAGTTGTTAACACTCTTATATGTAAAATTTAAATATCGAGGTTCGCATCCCGCTGACGTCACTCTTTAATAAATAGTGAGGAGATGTCATTAAGCGGCCAAAAACTATAGAAAAATGTAATATATACAGCCGTTCCAGTGTGGTATAGCTGATTAAGACTTGGTCTAATATGATAATGAAGTAGGAAACACTCTTTTAGGTTCGGGTATGGGTTCGGCGACGCATCTCGGCAAAAAGTTGTGAAAAATAAAAAATTCATGAAAAGGCCTATATTTAGCAGTATCCCACTGAGTCATCGATAAAACGAAAATGCGTATACAGCTAGGCTTCTGGGCAGCTTAGGAGTAACGTATTATCTGAACGCCAAGAACCAAAGGTCTCAGATCCACAATGGGAGACAGCCCTCTGTTTTAGCAGATATGGATTTTGTCAGCATGTAATATTTATTGTTTTATTGAACGAGTTTTTTTACAATTTATACATAAATCGCATAATTTAAAAAATAAAAAAATCAACGATATTAAATTATTATAAAATATGGGTCAGCCAGTTTCGACTGAAAATTATATTTTACTTTTATAAATATCAGAAATTTTTTCTGACAAACAAAATTTCGATTAACTCAAAAATATACAAAAAAGTATAAATTTTTGTAATTAGGGAATCATAAAAATTATTATAAAATAATTTTTAATATTAGAATTTTTTTTAAAAAAATAAAAGCTTCTCAAGATTTTAGCCCTTAAATCTTTTAATTAATAACTTCTTTTTTATTTAAGCCGTAGAAAGCTTGTTTCTCAGCAGTAGTTTGAAACCGACCATGGCCTAGCTTAGATGAAGTGTCAACAAACTTAATAACAATTTTTTCATTATTTTTATCATTTTTAGTTTTCCATAAAGCTTTTCTCAATGATACCACTCTTTTAGATGGACCAGTTACAGGACCTTTAACCATAATGAAATCATGATTTACCCTTCCGTAATTTAGGAAGCCGCTCATCGGATTTATTGTTTTTTTAGTTAAATCATAGTCAGTTGAAAATTTTTCTTTACCGTTATTAATCATGTAGATTTTTTTGTTAGGTTGAGTTCTCCTATGGAAACCTTTTTGACCAGCTCGGGCAACTGTTCTTAGAACATTTGCAGGATGCCATGCTCCAATACATCCTACTTTTCTTCGACCCTTATTAGACTTTCTTGGGAGGATAGTTGTTCCAAATCTTTTAGTAACGCCAGTAAATCCTTTTCCTTTCGTGACACCCAAAATATCAATCATCTCTTGTTCGGAGAATACCTCACGAATGCTTATTTCTTTTCCAATTTTCTGAAGTGCGAATTCAACTTTTTCTTCAACACTTCCCCCGTTTAGTTGCATTTCACCTAAGTGTGCTTTTCGGGTACGAAGCATCGGCAATTTATTTACCTGCGTGTGAACAAGAATGCGAATCACATCACAATCATTTTTTAGAATCTCTTGATTTTCTTTAGTGAATGCGAATTTATTACTAACCTTAAATTTCTTCGATCTACTGTATCGTCTCTTAAATCTTGCAATTACGTTTTCACTGAGATTTTCGATCATAACAGTCTTGACTAGCTTCAATCCAGTATTTGTTTTTTTGTATCCAACTATTCCGTAACAAACAACTGGAGGTGTTTCAATAATTGTAACTGCATCGAATATTTCTTTTTTCATTTCCTTGCCTTTTTTATCGGTCCTTGCACGATCAGATGTTCGGATGACATGAGTCATTCCTGCTTTATAGCCAAGGAAGCCGGCCATGTATACAGGTTTACTTGGATCATCATCTGGGTATGAACTGATTGGTATTCTTACTTGTTTACTCCTTTTCTTTGGGCAGTATTGGAGAGATCCGTGTCTTGGTACTCGATAATTTCTACAACTCATCTTGGGGGTGATTGACAGAAAAAAAATTTAAAACGATTTTTTTTAAAGATGATGGAAAAAATGATTAAATGAAGAAATCAAAAATTAAGAAATTATAAATGAATAAATTATTAAATGAAGAAGATATTAAAAAGATTGTAATTTTAAAAAAAACCACACTTTTGATCAATAACGAAATATTTTTATATTTGAATTTATTTTATATGACATATATTTCATGCAGACAATATCCATAGTTGCCAACACGGGGAGGATCTCCTCCCGTGTGTTTAGACACTTGGGTTCTTGTTTATTCAAGTAGTACATCATTACTAGGATACCAGAGTTTACTCAATTTTTCTTCAATTAATGACTCGGCAAGATCCAGATAATTAGAGGATTTCATGATTTTTTTTCTACTTTTGCCGAGATGCGTCGCAGCACCCATTCCTAGGAGAGTCCCTTATACTTATTTATAAAAGATTAGACCAAGTATTAATCAGCTATACCACACTAGAACAACTTTATATTAATACTATATTTCTATAGTTTTTGACCGCTTAATGTCATTCCTTATTATTTATTAATGTGACTTTAAAATAATTCAAACCTCAATACTTAAATGTTATATTCAAGAGTGTTAACCACTGCTATCTGGCCCCTAATTATTAAGCAAATTTTAAAAAAGTACAAATTAATTGTTAATTAGAAAAAATTGGCAGATAAACTATTTTTTAGTTTCTTTATACTTAAAAATTATTATGAACTCTAAATCGATTTAATATCGACTAATAATTTTTTTCAATATCTAAAAATTATTATATAGATATCATCAAATACTATATTATATATTGTAAAACTATTTAATCATTGTGTCAATTTTATATACTTTATAAAAAAGTCTTAAAACTTTACTTTTAAGATCAAAGAGAAACTTTTTGCTGCAACTTATACAATACCATTATAATATAAAATTAAGTTTATCATTTAAGCTTATCATTTAAGTTTATCATTTAAGTTTATCATTTAAGTTTATCATTTAAGTTTATCATTTAAGTTTATCATTTAAGATTATCATTTAAGTTTATGATTTAAGATTATCATTTAAGATTATCATTTATGTTTTTATAGATTCATCATTACATTGTATTCTGGACTATTTTTGAAGCTGATTTTTTTGACTTTATACATTGAAATATATTGACCATATTCTTAATTTAAAGTCGAATAGTTGTCTATGACGATATTTTTTAGATCTCTGGTAATCAAGTTATATCTCATTACTAAAAGATATCTAATACCATAATTGAATAAATGATTTTCGTTTTATCAACGACTTAGCCGAATAGAGGTAATTATAAACCTTTTGGTTCTTAAACAAGTTAAAAATTTTTTTAAAAGAAAAGTGAAATTCAATAAAAATTAAATTAATCAACATCTTCTAGAAAACCTTAAAATTATCTCCGAATATTTTTTACAGCGATCATTCGATGATATTAATATCATTTAAATTTTTAACCATTTATTTTAAACTTAATTCAAAATGTCTGAAACGAGTTACTAATATGGTTTAAACTTATTCTTATGGTTATCTCCCACTTCGCCCAATTCTCACTTAGCCCAATTCTCACTTAGCCCAATTCTCACTTCGCCCAATTCTCACTTCGCCCAATTCTCACTTTGCCTAATTCTCACTTCGCTCAATTCTCACTTCGCCCAATGCGCATTTTTCCCAAAAAATATTACACTGACAAATAAAAAGAGAAAATGTTAATCATTAATAATAATCAAATAATGTATTTAAAAAGCACAGACGGGCAAGTTTTTTTTGTTAAAAATAAAAAAACAATAAATTAGTGAAAACTTATATTTATATTAGCCATTAGTTTTAATATTTAACAAAAAAGAAACTTTTAATATGTTTTGCTTTTGAAATATTTTATTTAATTATAATTAATAATCATCCTTGTTTTTTATGGATCTTTTTAATATTTTTAACAAAAATGAGAATTAGTCGAATTTAGAATTGGGCAAAATGAGAGGGTAAGAAATTTTTTAGATAAATTTAATCAACGAAATGAGAATTGGGAGACATGGAGAGGATTGAAGTGAGAATTGGGCGAGTGAGAATTGGGCGAAGAGAGAATTGGGCGAAGTGAGAATTGGGCGAAGTGAGAATTATGCGAAGTGAGAATTGGGCGAAGTGAGAATTAGGTGAAGTGAGAATTGGGCGAAGTGAGAATTAGGCGAAGTGAGAATTGGGCGAAGTGAGAGGGTACGATTCTTATATCACTCAACAATACAATATTTGATGACTATCGCTTTTTCATCTAAAGGAATTATAAAAAGTATAAAAATAAACTTTTTTGACATTTTTTAACAATCATATTTTTTAAAAAATATTTTTTTATACCCATGCTAGAAATAAAAAAAATAATCATATTGTTTATATTTTTCCTTTTTAAGAAAGTAAAAACATCAATCGAAAACAAAATTGAAAAATCATCATTATTAATTCCAAATCATTCAGAAAATAAATTTAAATCTCTTAAAGAACTTTTGAATTCTTTTGAAATCAAAACTGATGATTTGACAGAAAATGATTTTATAAATTCAAAAATTTCAGATAAATTAAAAAATGTTGCATTAATTAGAAATTATGATGAGTGGTCATTAAAAAGTTTCTCTGAATTACCAAAAAAAGTGAATATCAATGAGGATACACACATTTTATTCTTATTTCATTTTAACGAGAATTTTTTCACCCTTAAAATTAAAAAAGATCAATTGATAAATTTCTTTTGTTCAGAAATATTCAAACAAAAAATTATTATTGACGATCTTAATCCATTAGAGGAAAATTTAAATATAATTTTAAATAATGATTTAATTATAACAATGGATAACGAATTGATTATAAAACCTAAACAGGAAATTATGATAACTATGGAAAAAGGATTTAGTTCAACGGACCGTAATTTAATTTTAGATTTAAATAAAGAGTTAAATCCTATAACAAATGAATATCCTTATCAGAGAAACGAACTTGAAAAAAGTTATTTTATTATAAATATTGAAAATATTTTATCACGTATTGAAAGAATTTTCGGAAATCGTAAATCATTTGATATTCTTGAATTGTCTAATAAACGAAGATTTTCGAATATAAAGGAAGATAATTTGCGAACTATAAATCTTGAATGTCAGGATAAAATAGAGAACAATTTTAAATCAAAAAATATAAAAGAAAATCTTGACAATTCATTAGAATATGATATTCAACAAATACCGGGTTTAAATTTAGACGTAACTGTTAATGAGATTATTTCAAATAAATCTGAAAACTATAAAGATTTAAATTACAAACATAAAAAGTTTAGAAACAAAAATAATGATTTTCAAAATTCAAATCTTGAAAATTTAAATCTTGAAAATTCAAATTTTAAAAATTCAAATCTTGAAAATTCAAATCATGAAAATTCAAATTTTGAAAATTTAAATCTTGAAAATTCAAATCATGAAAATTCAAATTTTGAAAATTCAAATCATGAAAATTCAAATTTTGAAAATTCAAATCTTGAAAATTCAAATTTTGAAAATTCAAATCTTGAAAATTCAAATTTTGAAAATTTAAATCTTGAAAATTTAAATCATGAAAATTTAAATCTTGAAAATTCAAATCTTGAAAATTCCAATCTCAGGAAAATTAAAAAAGGCGATTTAGAGATAAATAAAGGAAAATTAACTTCAGTTCGTGAAAATTTTAATATTGAAAGTGATGTGCATTCAGAAGAAGGACCTACTTCTATCGATGATAATTTTAATAAAAGATTGACAGTCAACCAATTAGATACACCGAATTTATTTGAAAAATTTAAAAATGAATTGTTAAAAACCACTGACATTTACAACAGCTTCAATTTAATAGACCCCAAAGAACACATCTTTTTATCGGATCAGAATGAAACCGAAGATTTATCAAAACGAAATGAATCCGTTAGCAAATCTAATGAACCAGTTGATTTATCTAATGAACCAGTTGATTTATCTAATGAACCTGTTGATTTATCTAATGAACCTGTTGATTTATCTAGTAAATCTGTTGATTTATCTAATGAACCTGTTGGTATATCTACTAAATCTGTTGATTTATCTAGTGAACCTGTTGATTTTTCTGGTAAATCTGTTGATTTATATAATGAACCTGTTGATTTATCTAATAAACCTGTTGGTATATATAATGAACCTGTTAATTTATCCAGTGAACTCGTTGATTTATCCAGTGAACCTGTTGATTTATCTAATAAACCTGTTGGTATATATAATGAACCTGTTGATTTTCCAATCAATAACGAATACTACGATTATTGTGATTTTACAATAAATAATAAAAATGAATTAAACGATATAATTGAATATATAGTGATCAAAGAAGAATTGATTGATTTTTCATTCAATAACGAACAATACGAATACAATGAATTCATGGCCTTCGATAATTCTGAAATAAATGAAATAGAAGAAAATATAAAAACTAAAGAAAATAGTAGGATTTCAGAAAGGCTTGAATCTTTGAATAGAGGTTTTTCGGAAAATATTCTGGATAATCAAATAAATGATCAGAATAGACAATCAATAAAAAATTCAACAAACGATAACTTTAATGAACTTATTCCTAGTTGCAGTCGAAATGAAATTAATTCGGTTGGAACGCCTTCAATTAAAAATAAAATTAATAAAAATAAAATTATTAAAAATAAAATTATTAAAGATAAAATTGTTAAAAATTCTTTCTATGATCGTCTGTCAAGTTGTTATGTTAAAATAAATAATGAAAAAAATTTGTCAGCAATACGATCAAAAAATAAAGAATCATCGCTAATAATAAAAAATTCTGATAAAGGGCAAAATATCCGCGCTAAAAACACAGGTAAGATTTATTTGAATTCTAAAAATGGAAAAACATTGCAGTCTGATTTTATCAAAAACACATTTAATAAATCAATTGAAAATGAAAAGGTTATTGCGGAGGATTATATATCCACTGAATATAATAATACTGATGAAATCTCTATAGATTATAATAACACTGATGAAATCTCTATAGATTATAATAACACTGATGAAATCTCTATTGAATATAATAACACTGAAATTCCGACAACATCAAATCATAATGAATTAAATTTAAAATTTAATGATCCAACAACCCAAGGATCAACTAGAAAATACAGAAAATCAAATATGATTGTTCAAAATTATTCTACAGAAAGTGGAGATTCGTCAGATGAATCGGTATATTTGAAAAACGATTCTTTTGGTTTCTATAAAAAAGTCATTAAAATTGCGAATGATTTAAAATCAAATGCAAAGAGTATCCGGTCATCATTATCACATGCTAATAGGCCTATTAGTAAAATGAAACGTCAAATAGTGGCTAAAGAAATTAGAAAAAAAATGATATACAACACGATAAGAGAGAATATGATGGAAATAATGAGTTGTAAAGACTCAATTATAATTTCTCACAAAAGATTAATTGCTAAATATAAAAGTTTAGATGATACTTTAAGTAAAAAATATTTTGAAATAGTTAAAAATATTTTAGATTTAAAATCGATTGACGAAATGTTTCAGAAAGAAATTTCAAAAAAATAGATTATTTATGCTATTTTAATAAAAATTGGATTATTAAATAAGTTTTTTTTTCGCTAAATTTTTGTTTTAAGATTTATTCAACTTAAACAATTTTTGTTTAATTTTGAAATTTTTTTATTATCTTGTTAAAAATATTCATATTGTCATGGCGAAGAAGATTACAATCTTAGAAACTAGACTTTTGGTTCATGATGTTTAAGATATACAGCTCTTTCATTATTATATTTCACTCCTTTAATTATTATATTTCCCTTGTTACATTATTATATTCCCTCTTTGCAATACAGGGGTTCAAAACTTATAGACCCATTTTCTTTCAAAGTTATAGACCTATTTCTTCTAAAGATATTGACCTATTTTTTGGAATTTATAGACTCATTTTTTTCAGACTTATAGACCCATTTTATCAGAATTATAGATTATCCGCGAAAATTCACCTTGATTAATTATTTTTACTCGTTATTTTTTAACCCTTATTTTTTAACCCTTATTTTTTAACTCTTATTGATTGAATCTTATTGATTAAATCTTATTGATTAAATCTTATTTTTTAACTCTTATTTTTTAACTCTTATTGATTAAATCTTATTGATTAAATCTTATTTTTTAACTCTTATTTTTTAACTCTTATTGACTAAATCTTATTGATTAAATCTTATTGATTAAATCTTATTGATTAAATCTTATTGACTAAATCTCATTGATTAAATCTTATTTTTTAACTCTCATTTTTTAACCCTTATTTTTTAACCCTCTCCCCATTTTATAACCCCTTTTTGACCATATTTAACAAACCATATTTTAACCCGTACACTCCCCTTTTTAACATGAGAAAAAAAATTGGTTTAAAAAATAAGATTAAAAAATGACGGTTAAAAAACGGTTTAAAAATGATGTTTTAAAATGACTGTCAAAATTGAATGTTAAAAATGACGGTTAAAAAATAAAAGTTAAAAAATAAGAGTTAAAAAATAAGAGTTAAAACATGAGAGTTAAAATAAATGGATAAAAAGATTTAATCAATAAGGATTAATCGACAAGGGTTAAAAAAATTAAGGAAAAAAAAAGAAAAAAATGAGGATTAAAAAAAAATAATCGATGTGAATTTGCGCGGACCATTTATAACTCTGGCAAAATGTGACTATAACTCTATAAAAATGTGTCTATGAGTCTGAAAGAATCTATAACTTTGAAAGAAATTGGTCTAGAACTTTGAAAGCAATAGGTCTAGAACTTTGAATAACTCCGTATTGCAACGAGAGAAATATAATAATACATCGATGGGGCATGATAATTCAACGAATGCAACATAATAATGCGGTGATATAATAATGCAACAAGGGAAATATAATAATGCAACGATGGGAAATAATAATGCAACGAGGGAAATAAAATAATGTAACGATAAAATAATGAAACAATATAATAATGTAATAATATAATAATGTAATAATATAATAATACAAAAAATGGGAATATAATAATGCAACGGAAGAAATATAATAATTAAACGGGCTGTAGCCTTTACGCTTTCAAGGACACAGTTTTATACGTGATTTTTTATCAATGATTCGGTAAGATACAGGTAATTAGTTGGTTCTCATGGTATTTATTTGTTATATTAATGTTTTGGGAAATCATCTGTTATCTTTCTCATCTAGAAGAGTTTTTTCTGCTTCATTATCATTTAAAACTAAGCCATATAAGCTTTTACTTTGTAAAATCTTCATATTACTGTTATGTTTGTGATTACATCATGTCATTCCTAATTATTTATTAAATTTCCTCTATTGATATTTGAAACCCTTATACATAATGTTACATCTTAAAATGTTAATTAGATTGGCATCTATCCCACTCAATTCTATAAATTACATTAATATGTTGTTTTCATTCTCGATTTTTTTGATTTTAAAAAACAACGGCACTTGAATACACAGTTATCACTCATTTTAACCAATGTTTTTTCGCCCTTTTTGGCTCGAGACGCACCGGTAAGACATTTTTTCGACGCATAAAAAATATAAAAAATATAGGTATAACTACATACTTGATACGACGGGATATTTACAAATATAGAAGCTTCTAAAAAAACCAAAAACATATTTCGAAATGTCTCGCTAAAATACACCTGAAAGCAATCTATTTATAAAAAGTATTTAGACGAGATAGTTTAAAATATGTTTCTGATTTTTTATATTTCCATATTGAAAATATTAGAGTTTTTATATTTTTATTAGTTTTACATGCAAAACTTTTTTTAAAAAACACCCCCTATTGTTCGACAAAAAAGCTTGATTGGTAATATTACAGGTTGTTTTCTGGTTATTTGAACTGTCAGTCAAAAAACAAAAAGAATATTTGGACATATTTAATTTATTTAATAATTTTCATTTTAAGCTTTCAATATCCAATATATGTTTTAGGAACCAATCCTAAACATAAAAACCACTCTTAACCAGTAATCTCGTCTATCGAAAACACTCCCATTCTAATTAACATTACTGAATACAATGTCTAGAGTACGTCTAACATTCACTGTGTTGATTTTTAGCTGAGACCAATGTATTTTGATACACTTTTCATTCTTCATTTGCACCAAATAAGTGTTTTAATTTGGTATTTTTTATAATGTCATTTATATTATACTCTTTATCCATTTTGGACGTCTTAGTTTCATTCTTAATTAAAACATTTTCATCAAATTTGAATTTTTCTAATTTGTTGAATTTAAATCCCTTTTTATATATTCCTGATTGTCCCCAAACCCTTTATTTATGTTTATAGGGTCTAGTGCTGTGTTTTACATCGCGGGTCCTACGCCCAACTTGGGCGCAATTTAGATTTTCGTAGGATGGTATTTGTATTTTCAAGAAATGAACTATTTATAATTTCTAAATTTAAAGCTTAAACATACAAAATAGAAACTTAAAATAAAATAATTAGAAAATAGACATCAGAGTCAATCGTTTTATCATATAAATAAACGACTTTTATTATAAATTACCTAAATCAATAAAAAAATTAAGAAATTTTTTAGTAAATACCTAATTTGTTGTATAGAGGAGAAACCATTTTTTTTCTTGGCTAGTGGGGCGTGAGCCTAAATAGATTGAGAAACACTAGTCTAGTGCCACTTTTAGTGTCATTTTCAATCCTTTATGAATAATTTTATCATTATAATTCTTCAGTACGCATTTAAGTTTCAATTAAAGTGGTCTTTTTACTCTTTTTAGACCTTCTTGAATAATTAGATTTACTCTCTCTACCGCACCGTTGCTTTGGAGGTACTATAGTATACTATAATTCAGTTTAGGATAATTATCCGCTGTCCATCTATTCAGTGTGTTGTTATTAAATTCACGGCCATTATTAGCAATTATAGATTTGAATTTAAATTTTATATTCGCTTTTTATAAATTTCATTATTTCTTTTTATCATATTTGCGAATGTATATCTGCTAAAGTAATCAATTGCAACCTAATATACCTATTTTAGTAACTTCTAATAATTATAGGGCTGTATTCTCGCCTGTATACGTTTTGTTATGAATTTAAATGATTTACTATGTTTATTACTAACTGTGCAGCATGCCTTATATTTTCAAAATTTCTCGTATTTTTTTTTCTTCCGATTTTTATTATGGTAACTTAATATTTATATAATATTTTTTCATATGACAGTTATTTTCATGAATATTAAGAATTTTTGTAGGCATTTTTGA
This sequence comes from Dictyocoela muelleri, assembly GCA_016256075.1. Taxonomy (NCBI): domain Eukaryota; kingdom Fungi; phylum Microsporidia; genus Dictyocoela; species Dictyocoela muelleri. Next base: position 5,497 of record SDVU01000185.1, on the reverse strand, counting down.
CATATGATTCACGTATGGAATACTTAATCTTTTTGCAACCTACTTAATGTGTCCGATTGAATCAATTTTTCTTCTTCGTGGTAACATATTCGAAATTCGTATCTTAAAAACCTTTCCATCCATCTTTGAATCCTTAATGTGAAATTTTTTTTTCTGTGTAACTCTTCTAGAGCTTTGTGGTCTGTAAATAGAGTAAATTTCCGGCGGCTGGTTCCAAACTGGACCAAAAGCCCATTTTGGACTAAAAAAAATGGGTGTATTTTTTTAAATGAAATACTCTATGATGAATATAAATAATTTTACAGATAAAAAATTTACAATCATAAAAACACAAAGAAATTCCGATGCACTTTTATATCAAAATTTTTATTATAATCTTAGATATGAGAAAAATTCTAGAAGAATATAGAGATGCAGCAATAAAAAATGCTGTGGAAAATTAGAAACTGAGGGAGAAAATATAATATTATATAAATATCATAAAAACGACTGTCCCCCGTTAAAAAATGAAGAAATAAAAAAGAAGATAGGAATTGATAATCTAAAAAAACTTTCAAAACTATACATTTTTGAACAATAATCAAATAATTTCTGAAATCTTTAAAAATTTAGAGGGATCTGAAATTTCTCATTTTCTCAGAAAAAAAAATTTAGATTTATTAATAAAAAAGATTAGGGAAAAGATTCATATAAATTTGATTCTACTGATGATATACCCTCTGAATTAAAATTAACTATAAATAAAAACAAGTTTTTACAGTATGATAGCGGAGTTTTAGATTCAAAAAGAATATTGATATTTTCTAATTCCGAAAGAATAGACTATCTAAAAAACTCTGCTATATGGTTGGGAGACGGAACTTTTAAAATGGCACCACAAGGATTTTGCCAAATCTATATAATTTATTCAAAAATTTTAAATTCCTATATTCCGATTATTTATGGTTTATTATCAGATAAAAGCGAAGAAACCTACTCAAGATTTTTTACTGAAATAAAAAAATTAGTTGAAAATAGAAATCCTAAATATTTTAATGTTGACTTTGAATATTCGCCGCAAAAAACATTTAACAAAACATTTCCTCAAACTAAAATATATAATTGTTGGGTCTTCTTTCAAAACGTGCCCAAAAATTTTTAAAAATTTTTGGGCACGTTTCGAAAGAAAAGCAAAAAATTAATTTATTAAAAAAACAATTTTTTTTATTTTAAATTTGTTTTCATTCACAACACCATTGATTTTAGGTGTTCTTGATAAATTTTTTTTTGATACATATTATTTATCGATTTTTTTTAATAATGATATCATTACCAGTAAAAAGGTGTGTCCGGGTTGTAATGCAATAGTATAACTTGGTATATTTCGTTGAGATTTAAAAATGTAATCAAAAATAGGTGCAACATACCTCTTTATCTAGTAAGAATTGCTATCAAAAATATTAAAATAGAGTTCTCTAAACTTACTCACATAATTTATTTTTTACTTAATGGGTAAATAAGACAATTATTTTGAAACATCATATTCCTGATAAGACGTTACATCTATAAAAAGAAATTTTCAATTTTATAAAAAAAATTTTGAAAATCTAGACTTATTTTCCCGTCGTAAAAGAGTGACTCGCGGAAGTTTACAGTAGTGTTATGTAGGAGACACGCTCTTCATATTCTTCTAGTATAGCTGGCAATATCAAGGATAGTATTGGAATATTAGGGGTAATATATTCAATTTAAAAAAAGTCATTTTTTTGAAACGGTTTTAAAACCAACAAATAGATTCTTTGGCGCAAGTTTTTTATCAAAAATATGTGTTTGCACTAAATTAAATTCAGTTGGTTATCATTCATACCGGTGTTGTTAAATTTTTTTTATTCTCATGAATTTGTGAACCAACGTGGGGATTTATATGTGGAAAAAGAGCCAATAAAAAAAATATTTTTTGTTCTCAAATAAAAGAATGTATTCGGAAAAGCAAGGTGTAAAACGATATAATATTGACAAATAAATAGCAAAATATACATTTAAAAGATGTTTTTTAATGATAACTTGAATGAATATTTTTTAAATTTTCAGAGAAATATTAAAATTCTGTTTAAGTTATTGCTTTTTTATTTTTTTTGTTTCTATATATTTTTAATTTTTAATTTAAAATTTTTATTATTTTATCAAAAATTAAAATTAAAACTAAATCCAAGGTAGTAACCTTTGGCCCGGGCACGTTTCGAAAGAAGACCCTAATTGTTTATTTCATTTTACAAAGATTGTTTGGAGAGACTTACAAAAATTTGGATTAGCAGCAAAATATAACGGCGACAATGAATTTCGTTTTTTGATAAAAATTTTACTTGCAATATCTTTTGTGCCTGATCAAGATAAATCAAATTATTTTAAAAAATACGAAGATTATTTTCTTAAAAAAATCCATGATGAGAAAATGAGAGAATTGTTATAACCTTTAAGAAAAAAATTTTTGAAGAAGAAAAAAACAATATATTCGGATGGGATTGTTATCAAAGAATAATAAATGATTTGCCTTTAACAACAAATATATGTGAAGTCTTTAATAGATCATAAGCGCATTATTAACTAAGGGCAGTCCATCATTATCAAAATTTATCATTTTATTGCGAACTCAAGATCATATTCAAGAAAAAGTCATCAATGATATAATAACTCTTCGATTATCAACTGTGAAATCTTGTAAACAACGGACTAGATATCAAAATCTTCTGAATATTATTCAAAAGTATGATGAATATTATGATATTTTATTTCTTAAGGCAATTGCTATAATATATGAATTTTCAATTTAAATTAAATAAAAGTATTTTCATTATAAATATTTTTAAAATTTTATTTTTATTCAAATTTTTTTATTGGTGTCAATAGGGGTAATTTGTGAAAAAAAATACACACCCTTTTTTTGGTCGAAAATGGCCGTTTGGTCCAAACGATTTCTGGCCTATCATGTAGTACTCCAGTATTTTTTCCCATTACCCATAGGGCAGCCTAGGTTTCATTTTCTGTAATATTATAATTTTTAGAATCTTTTAATACTCGCAATATATATATGCGATATTCATCTTATATTGCTTTAGAACAGCTCCAAATTTATGTCAGATGCAACAGTCTCTAAAAAAACTTTTTTATATCAGGCATTGGGTTTTACGGGTGAGCTGGCCATATTTTTTTTAAAATATACGAAATGGAAAGCCGAATATTCATTAAATTTTATAATATTACGGGTTCTTTAATAAGGTTATACAAAGACGGAGTTTTACTAGTAAGATCTTCAATAAAGAATCTATCATAATAAACCATGCCTAAAAAACAGCATTATCTGTTTATTTGTTTTTGTGTTTTCAAAATTTAGGATACCTTGAGATCTTCCTGTTATAGGTAATATTTAATTTTTTTCGTATTGTATAACCTAAAAATTCAATCTATTCAACATGATATTTCGATTTTCCTTCGTTCCCTACTAGTCTGTATTCTGGTAATTCTGACATCACAGATTCTAGATTTTTACTATATTCCTTTTTTATTCCTCAAAAAAACTAATAAATCATCGATTTATGACATATATATTTTTAATCTTTCCTTCTAAGGCAATTCACATCCCTCTCGTAAAATATCAGGGCTATTTTTTCTATCCATGCGGCATAACTCTGAATTGCATATGTCTATTGCAAGGATCGATGAATGCAGTTTTTTCTCTGTCGCAATTTTTAATTAAACCTGTAAATACCAGTATTTAAGATCGATTACTCAGAAATAGGCATTCACAGAAATTTCCTAACATTTACTGTACGTAGGGCATTTGAAATCATGCAAGCGCGACTATTTCATTTACTATACGCAAATCTAGTGTGGAAATATACTCACTAATTTTTTTTTTCTCGTTAATATTACAGTATTTAACTATAAGATCGACTCTTTTCAACTAAATTCTTGTTTTTATATTCCTTTATTAATTTCCTAAAATTCTCTCTATCTTTAATATCCTTAATTGGTCTTGACTAGCTTTCTACATTTTTACCATTGGTTTTATTTGGCATTCAATTGTGGATCAACTTTTGGTTATCCAGCGACTTAGTCCCCTATTTTTTTGGGAATCCCATCTATAAGAGAAAATTGAATGATTCTTATTTGTAATAAGCGCCAAACGGTGATTTTTTTAGAAATAATTTTAATAAATTTTTTCTGACCTTAAATTGGAGTTTCTACAATTTCTGTAAAACGGAAATTTATGAAAACTTACATATATGATCGTAAAAAGATTTATTAAAATTACTTCTAAAAAAATCACCTTTTGGCGCTTATTACAAATAATAATCATTCAATTTTATCCTATAGATGGGATTTCCAAAAAATAGGGAACTAAGTCGTAGGAGAACCGAAAAAACTCGTGATTTTAAAAAATTAATAATATCGAATATCTTTTATACAAAAATTTATATTTAAACTATAATTGACAAACGATTAATATTATTATAATAGTGAAACCTCTAAAATTATTTTCATATTTTCATTTTTTTATAAAATTTTTATGTCCTTAAATATTTTATAAATTTAGCCTGTATATATAAAATTTAGATTATAAATGTGGTATATTGACATATTTTTATGTATGTTTAATATACAAATATATATATATATGCAATAAGAAGAATATAACACAGTCTCATTATTTAGCTATATGCGCCACAATATAAAAAACCTCTCGGCATTTTTCCGAAAAAAACTGGCGAAAAATCCTGAAAAACGCCTTCGGCATTTTTCCTGACTACCTATCCTAAACATATAACCCACTGTTAACCAATAATCTCGCCTCATTCGAACCCCCCCCCATTCTGATTAACTTTACTAGAACCATAGTCTTCAGTAAATCCACATGACATATGAAGTTTATAACCTACATTAGTCGTAAGCTAAAAGTAGTTGAAATATTACAAGAAATGGGGTTTTACCGTAAAAAAATCAGATGTTCGAAATGTAGGAGAAAGATAAAACTTCAAAAATATAAAAATTCCGAGGCTGGTTTTCGATGATGATGTAACAGAAATTGTGGCAGAACAACTTGCATTTATAAAGATTCATTTTTGATGATTATAATACAGACCTGAAAAATGTTTATGAAATTAATTTTAACTTTTATTATGAGATTGAACTCCTGAATGAACGATTAAGCAATTACGAATGTCATTTTACCTACTATTATTTTAAAACACGGCTTAAAGCTGCTAAAGTCAGAAATTTTATTTTAAACAAAAAATCTATCGGCTGGAGACGGTCATGAACTTCAAATTGATGAATCTCTTTGTAATAAAAGAAATATTCTAAAGAAATATGAAAGGATCAATTATGGGTATTTGGAGGAATTGACATAAATACAAAAGAATGTTTTTTTCACATAGTTTATGATATATATATTACATGCTGACAACATCCATAGCTGCCAACCCGGAGAGTTGTCTCCAACCATAGTCTTATGACCTTT
>SDVU01000184.1:0-18399 GCA_016256075.1 Dictyocoela muelleri | reverse complement strand
TTTTGACCGCTTAATGTCATTCCCTCATTATTTATTTAAGAGTGACGTCAGCGGGATTCGAACCACGATACTTTAATCTTACATATAAGAGTGTTAACCACTGAGCTATCTGGCCTGATGTTTCAATAGAAATCATCTAAAATTGCTTTAAAAAGGCCTTTTTATGTTTGTGATTGTCCTATTGAAAAGGATCTTGAGAGGGAAAAATATGTGATGATATGGACGAAATTGAATATTTTGATCAAGTGAGCAAACATCTATTAGCCGAGGACATAAGCAGTAAAACTGATTTGTTATATCTAAAAGTTGACTTTTTTGATATTTATGAAGATTTCGATTGTAAGGCTTTTACACAATATCAAAAATTGAAAGATGATGATTTAGAAATTAAGATGTCTTCTTTGGATAAAAAAGATGTTGTAAATCAAACTGAAGACGAAGAAAACGTAAAACATAAAAAACTATCGCTTGAGAGTGCGATTGTTTCTTTTAACCTCCTAAATTTTTTTTTTGGAAATAAAATAAAATAAATCAAAACATTTATGAGTCTATAAAAACATTTGAAAAAAGAATCAACAGTATAAAAAAAATTGCACAAGAGTATAAAAGATTATTTTATAAAAAAATAAAACTCAATAATATTAATATTTTTATATCAATTTAAATTTTGTTATAGTTTAAATGAATCTATTTTAATTATTTTATTTTATAAAATATTACAACTAAAACCTCGTTTATTGCCACCCCCATTTTTTACCATCTTTTTTTAAATCACAAATTGTGGTAAATTCCGGGGGTTTAACTTTATATTTTTTTCTCTCATAAACCTTTTTCTTTAAATATTTTACTTCGTAAACTGCGTTTCCTATGTAAAAAATTTTAAGAAAAAGGATTATGAGAGAAAAATATACCTTATATCATAGAAATATAATAATTTTAAATATTTTGTCAGCGTTTTCTAAGCCCTATTGTATATGTATTGTAGAAACCAGTAAGGTCTCTACAAATAGTTCTATGATAGGTGAAGTTCATAAAAATCTAGAATCGTGACTTGAAATAAATTTCAGGAAAACGATAAAATTTGACAGGATGGAAACATTGACAATTTTCAAAATTGATCAAATGATAAATTTTGAAAACTATAAATAATTTCGATTTCATGAACCCCAACTTCGAAATGCCATCGACGAAACACCAAGATAAAAACATAAAGGATACGATAGGTTAACTAAATCAAAAAAAAACTTTTCTCAGAATCTCTATTTACTTTACATTTACGCGGTACAGATCTACAGTCGGGTAACCGAAGTATTTAGCTGTCGACGGATTAAATAGTTATATCTTTTTTTATGAAATTTTTTATTTTATACTTTATGTAAAGAGTTGAAGGTTTATTCAATTTTTTGTTGTAAAAAAAGAAATATTTTTTAAAACTTCTATAAAGGCCTTTTATTTCTCTTTAAAATCAATAAATATTCAACAATAACCTTGCCCACATTGTTAAATTGACACAGAAAGTAAAAAAAAGAAATAATTTTGCTTTATGATCAAAAAATATCTCAGGCAAAAATTGCTATAAAATTCAAGATTTCACGGGGAACTGTCATAAAAATCTTAAAGAAGTTTGTGAAAAAGGCATACTAGAGCAGAAAAAAATGTGGTGCGCCTAAATAATAAAAACAAGCGAACTCAGTGTTTACTTAAATTTAATAAAAAAAATCCTTAAAAATCGTTGAGAAAACTTTCCATAGAGGTTCAATAGAAGACACAACAAAAATTATCGTATTCAACATTTAAGTGAGCGTCTAATGAAAAAAAATATAAATGCCTTTCACCAATAAAAGATCCACTTTTTTCTAAAAAGAATATTTTAGCTCGATTAAAAAAAGAAAACGATTTTCCCTTTTATCAAACCAAGAGTTAAAGCAAATTATATTTTCTTATGAGAGCAAATTTAATTTTTTTTGCTCATATGGTAAGGCTTCCGTGTGGAGAGAGACATAAAAAAGACTGAAAACGAAAAATTTTTCTGTACTGGCAAACACGGTGAAGTATCATTGATGGTATGGGGTTGTTTTTTGTTTTTCGTTGTGGGTAGACTGGTATTTATCGCCTAAAATTAACGCAGAATATTATGTAAATATTTTATCAAATAATTTGTCAGATTATTATAGTATAATGTGTCTAGGAGATTATATCTATAACAATATAATGACCCTAAGTACATCTCAAGGCTTTCGAAGCTATATTTCGAATAAAACAGATCGAACTTCTTCCATGGTAGCACAGTCACCTTATTTGAATCCAATCAAGACACTCTAGGCAATAATAAAACAAAAGTTCCCTAATTTTGCTCCAAAAATTTATCTGAATTAAAATAAATTACTGTGCGAGAATGACAGGAAATTCTTATTTAAATAACCCAAAATTATCTTTAAGTTTTATAAAAGAATCAACAACGTGTTTTAAGGCGATAAGAAATAATAGCAAGCATTTAAATAAAAATATTACATTTTTTGAAACCTTTTTTTACCCATTCAACTGTATCTCATCATCCACATAATTATACATAAAAATATTTTCAATATTGCCGTATTCACCAAATTTAAATTGATTAACTAAAAGGGATTTTGAAAAATGATTTATTGATTTGTTTCGTCGGAACTGCATGGATGTGTGTGTTTGTGTGAGTATTTATAGTTTTACTGTTTTTTTTAAAATTGATTTTTTTGTGATTTTTTTTTGATTTGTCGCAGATGTCTTGGATGCGACAATATAATACTTCTACCTGAAAAATATAACGTATTATTAACTTTTTTTTCAAATGCTGTTTGTAACGACTTCAAAAAAATATCAATTTTTTTGAAACATAATGTATATGGATTCGGAAAAGAAATAAAATATTGAATCAGGTTTTTTTCCCGCCGTTAAGGGAAACAACCGTATAAAAAATTAAAAAAATATGACCCTTATGGAAGAATTAAAACATCAATTATATACATGCACCAACTCAGAATTGCTCGATTTTCTTATGAGAAATCGAATTATAGGGAGAGAGGTGCGATTTAAAAATTGTAAAGAATTGATGAAACTGTAAAAAACGAATGGTGTGTCGTTATAATACACATGGATAACATGAATTATTATTGTAACCATTATCAATCAACCGGGTTTGTTTTAAAAGATAGTTATTTAGACAAAAAATTATCCCGGTCACTGTATTAAAGTAATATATTATCTATGCGATCAATTAAATTAATGAAATGATAATAAAATTAGGGCGTAAAAATATGTTGATTAATATTAAGAATTTTTTTTATGGTAATTAGGCTGAAGTTTATAAATAATCCTATAAAACTTATGGTCATGGTTCTGTAGTTCAGGTAGAAGAAACTATTTTAAATAATAATGTTCGTGTACACCGTGGTAGCGGTCCCAAAAACAAAGTTAGGGTAATCACGATTGTTCAAACCTCAACTACTTTCGCGAAAAGGAACGTTGAAGTAGTCCAAGTAGGAATTCAGATACGTTATTACCAATAATACAAATAGTAGTGGCAGAAGGATCTGATATTAATCGAATGAATAGACAGCCTATAATAGTCTACATGAATTAGGGTATGATTATCATAGGCTAACCTATAAATATATTTTGTTGTTTCCATCACCGGTATACATACGCAAAATGTTGATTCGTTTAATATAATAAATTGAAAATGTTTATTAAGATGCAAAGAAGATTTATGAGTGGGATGCGTCAAATGTTAATTGATTATTTCTTATTTAGTGATACATACAAATCTGGTTCTTATTTAGTATTTTTGGATTTAATTAAACATTTTTAATTTTTCAATCTTTTTTTATAATATTTTAATTTTTTAATTTTTAAATATTTTAAATTTTTAAAACGGTGAAAAAACCAACATGATACATTAACCTGGGGACAAAACCAACCTGATTCAAAATATCGTTTTTTTCTTAAACAGTGATATTATTGTACGTACATTGCGAAATATATTTTTATTTATAAGTTTTTTTCGAAACAAAATTGCTGAAATAAGGGCACTTGGTATGTAAAACAGCCTTCCGTAGACTCTCACTGCAAAGATTATAGAAAATGTCAGTAGTGTATTGGATTCTGTCTCTCAGAGTTGATATAGAAGGTGTATTTTTCAGGAAGCCTTTGACCTATATATGCATTTTATATGCTCACTGACTTCTTAAAAAAACAATTAAAATTGGCTTTCGAAAATCTAATTTTTAATTTTTATTAATATTTTATATATCACTCTTTTTATTACAGATTATATGAGGGTTTATACACATTTTTAAGTTTTTTTTAGTATTTAATGCTTCAAAATACAAATAAAATAAAGGTTTAGATCATTTTAATGATAAATTTATTTGTAAATAATAAAAGAAAGTTTAATATTTTTATAAAAATATCCGATTTTGTAATATATTTAATTACTGCGATATTTATAAGTCTAATTTTAGTTTAAAAAAATAAAAATGTTTTGATGGAAAAGCTAAAATTAAATAAAAAGCTTCGATTGACTCTCACGGGTAGAGCTTATTGAATGCTGATTGTATATCTGATATTAACCAGCTGAGTTGTCATAAGGAGCGTATTTTTTAAGAAGCTTATGATTTTATATAGTGATTTTATAAGTTTTTTACGAAGTCAGCTAGCATATAAATCGCACATATTGGATCATAGGCTTTCTGAAAAAATACACGTTTTATAACAATGCTGCGACTTATAAAGAATTGCTTTGCGCTGATTCACCACACGGTTGCGAATCTACGCCTGTTTTGCCACTAAAAAAATAACCTGTCTGTGCACCCTATACGTCGTTTTTGAATATAGACGTCGGTTTCAAAAAAATAAAAAAATGTCTAAAAAAATATTATTAAAGCATTAAAAGTTAGTAAAACAGTTTGATCTTCTAATTCATAGATTAACATAAAATTTGAAGGCCAAACCTTCTTAATACCTTTTAAGCTCATTAATAATGAATTATTTTCCATATTTTTTCGTTTTTTTTTAAAAAAAATCGACGCATAAAATACTAGCACCAAATACCATTATGAAATACATTATAATTTTAAATTTATAAAATATAATTATAATTTGTTTCTTAAGGTTTTTTTATGTACGAAAAGGGTGCCGATTCTACATATAGTTGTAGGTAAGGATCATTTTGCTACATAGTGAAGAAAAATGTGTCAATTTGCTACAGTGTGGTTAGTACGTCAATTAAACACAGAGTGGCAGTTCGAAGCCAGACCTTTTATTAGTTAAGAAAAAAGGTTCGATTCGCCACCGAATGGAGAATCGGCACCTAACATATAAATCGCATACATTGGATTATAGACTCTCTTTAAATGCACGTTTTATAACAACACCGCATGTTAGACTCTAATATACTTGAAACTTTATAAGCTCTTCTAAGTGAGAGTCTACAGGAAGCTGTTTTACGTGCCAAGTACCGAAAGAAATTACAATTTCCCGTAATTTAATAAAAAAGTAATTTTGCAAAAAAATGCTTGGATTCAGAAAATATTCAATAAGTATAAATATAATAAAGATTTTTACACCATTTGATTTATATTGTGATTACATGCGTGAAATTATATACACAGAGGTATCTATCATAAATAGACTTTATCTCCAAATCAATAAATTTCCAAAAGTTTTTTTCTTTTTTTAAATTTACTTCTCTACTTTATAAATTTCATATTATAAATTAGCATACATTTAATTATATAGTTTTACTAAATGTAAGTTTAAAATTATTAATTTACCTTTTTAATTTAACAGAACTACATGTATTTTTCAATGTAAAGTTGGAATAAGCGATATAAAATATTATTTATATGAAAATGATAGTTTCAAATATTTATTTAGAGTTTTTAGGTTCAGGCACCCTAAGACCGGTTTCTAATATCTGTAAGGGGGGCGTACACAAAAATTATAAAAAAGAAAAATTTTTATTTTTCAGTGCGAAGAAAAGCAATAATCTTTGAAAATGCTTCGAATATCTATTGAGTAGAATTTTTCCGTATATACTGATATCTAAACTTAAATCCTAAAAGAAAATATTCAAGGGAACTTTTCAACACTCCTCGTCGTTTTGTCCGTTCGTATTTTAACAAGGACTAAAGCTTCTCAGTATTGTTTGTGTGGAACTCTTCAATGTTTTGAATCCTTGAAAATGAATAACAATAAATTGTGAACACTGATTATTTAAAGCAGCTCTGGGAAAAGAAGTATGGCAATCAGTTATAATGATACCCCCTTTTTTAATATACAGTCCTCGTTCGGTTTTTACGACCACTTTTACAAAAATAAGATTGTAAAAATCAAAAACTCCTAAGACTCAACAAAGTTTAAATTACGGACAAAAATCATAAAAAGTTAACTAGAATTTTAGAATGTTATTTTGAAGGTAAAAAAAATTCTAATAGACTTACTTTATAGTGTCTTTCTATATATTTGGCCATTATATTGTCAATTGTAAGTTTATAGGTCTTTCAAGTGTAAGCTATTATGTGATCTAAGAATATTAAAAGCGTATTTTAGATGTCTATAGGCTGTATTGTAAAACAAATCCCCACATTTACCCGGAATTACAGAAAAAAACTCTTCGAAGCTAACTTCAACATCATTTGATTCCTCTTCTTTCTCAACAGGCTCACTTATGACAGCATTGGATGCTTCTTTTTTTTGCCAAGTAACCCAGTTTTTCCAACAATTGATGACTGTTTCATTTAAAATTGACTTTAAACAACTTCCAATCTATATAATAATATTTAACATGTTTACATTCTTACAGGCTAATGTATTATCGAGATCGTGATTCAAAGTCCAAATATACTTGAAAATTGATCAACTTCTGTCTGAATTTTACCTTGAAGGAATTTATAATTCCCATTTCTAACGGTTGAATAATTGATGTGCAGTTAGGTGGGAAAAAACACTATAATGTTCGACAAATTATTTACAATGTGCCCAGAGAAGTTATCGAGCAGCATTAGAATATTTCTATTTTTGATTACGAGACTTTCATTTATAATCCATAAATACTCCTCAAAAATGCTTTTATTTAACCATTAAGTTTTTTTAGATCTATAGATGACGTCAAAATTTGTAAAATCAGTAAATTTTAAAGCCCTTGGTTTGTTAGACTTCCCTATAATAAGCGATTTCGGCTATTATTCGTTTATACTACACCCCAACATAGTGTGATGCGGGTATTGTTTCGTTTGATGTTAATATAATCAGTATATTTATCAATAACGTAAGATATGTCGGAAGTTTCTTTAGTAAAAAGACCTGTCTCATCTTATTAAAGATCTCTTCTCTTGGGTAGTCATTCATTTTATTTATGAAAATAGCAACAAAATTGTCAATCTGTGTCATATTTGCACTAGCAGATTCGCCGTGTAACTTGACAAACCTCAACTTTTTACGTTTTATAAATGACTTTATAAAATGATCTGAAATGTTTTTTTTGCCCCCAACATCTTTTTAAAATGTGTTAGCGATATCTTAATAACATGTGAATTGATGACTACAGATTTTTTCCCTAATTTAATAATTTTACCTAAAATATACATATCTACTTCTCTGTATTTTGTCTCAAAACTACTAAGTTTGTATCTTTTAATCGGTACTAAATCCGATGTGTCTAGACTAAGGAGAGAGTGAATATTGCAAAGTATATTTTTGGCAAATGAAACTGTGATATTGAACTCTTTTGTCATTTGTGATGTTTTATAGTTTTTCCCAATTATTTTACTTGATATCTCTGCTTTTTGTAAAATATTTAATAATCAGAAATATTTTCTTTCATAAATGAGGTCGTAAAAATTTATATTTGAAATGGTGATATTTATGTATAAGATATAGGAAATAAAACGCAAAGATGTTTTATTTTAAAAATACGTTCGTAAAAATCAACAAGCCGTAAAAATAAAAGGATTAAAAATTTTTAAAATCCTTATGGTGTCATAAAATCACGGATAAAGATATACATATTTATATATTATTACCAAATAATCCTTCCTGTGCTTCATATCTCATATATGATTACGAGTACTGAGAGAGTCGTAAAAATCTCCTGAATCAATGGTCGTAAAAATCGACGTGGACTGTATATTTTAAGAAGTGCAGAAAAGGTGTTTTGAGTTCGGTCTGGAACAATCTCACAATAAAATTTTCTTGTTTCTTCCTCGATCATACCAACTAACGAAATAATTTTCGGGCATACTTCTGAAATAGAGCTAGGAAAACCAGGTAGATTTCCATGTGGAATTGAAGTCTTATCTACTAGGATTTTTATGCCTTCTCATCCCAGTTTCCTGGCCTTTGAGGAATTATCTTTACATCTAAGAAAACTTATAATATTTGATTTTATTTTATGATAACCTTTTTTTTAAAACTGACAATTTCTTAAAAAATTCTTCTCAATCACGTTCTCACAGAATTTATATACAGTTCTAAAAAATTTTTAAAACGGTATTTTGGGACTTTCTATATACCTACCCGGAAAAAGTGTTTTTCTACACCACACTTTGTACATTTATAACAATTATTAAAAAGATTATTATTAAATCCGTAAATTTTCAAGTTTCCATCACAGTTCTGCTTTAAGTTTAACACGGAATTGTTGATTTCAAAAGGCCTCTTTGTTGAATATGTCAAAAGTGCATTTTCAAGATTCAATAAAATGCTATCTACGTCTGTTTGTGGTTGTGTTAGAAAATTTATTTTCTAATATGGCTCTCTAAACCTGTTTTTTTTATTTTTGAAAATTTTGAAAATTTTTGAAAAATTTTTAACACCGGGGTTAGGGAGCACTGAGCCCCAACCGCACACAGTCCCTACTGCACACAGTCCCAACTACCTACTTTCTAACCGTTACTATCCCAACCGTCACTTTCCCTACTGCCCACTTTCCCTACCGCAACTTTCTGATTGTCACCCGAAAAATTGAAAATTTTTAACCCTTAAAATTACAAAATTAATTTCAATTTTTGTGTCTTGTCCTTTAAACGGGTCAAACCCAAAGGTAGCTACCTTTGATCCAATTTAATTAATAAGTTAAAAATTTTTAAATTAAAAAATATTTGATAATTTCTTTAAATCTTTCGGAAACTCTTCAAAATGAACATTTTTAAAACATCTTATTTCAAAACTGTATCCATTTAGCCATGTTTATAATATTTTCTCACTTTACTCCATGCTCTTTTCTCATGTTTGACTTCAAGCACGCCAAGAAACCTTCAATATTATTAGTGTGGATCCCATCAACCGATTTTAATCCTTCAGAATGGTTGACTACACGATGTTCCAAGCAAATATTTTCAACAAGAGCTATATGAGGGATGACCATTGGTGTAAAGAATACTCCCCATGGCTATTAATCCTTCCAAAGCCTTTGAAAATGTATTATTTCACTTGTCCTTGATTACTTTAACAAAAAATTTTCTCTCAAGAGTATTTTCGATTCCCAAAATAAGCCAAATGCTATCTTTTTTGTTATCATCCGTAGATGTAGGATATCTAATGATACCTCTTCTACAAATAACACTTTTATTTGCCTCTAATATAATTCCAGGCCCACCAATCAAAGTTTTATCTCTTTCAATATGATTTTTAGAAATTTGGCGAAGATGTTGTTTAATCATTGAAATGGTATTTTTTGAAATTCCCAAAAATAATTTGGTTTGATCATATAAAGTTTCTTCACAAACAATAAATTGCCTACAATAAAATATTTAAAGACTTTATGTATTTTATGACCCCAATTCTTTTGCGACAATTACTATAGCTGCACCTGTAAACTATTCGTTTATATTCCTTTTCTTTGTAGATTGTCAAAGCAGATCGATAGCCACAACTACAAATAATGCTACTGGAAATTGTTCCTATATTTAGGAGAAAATCTAAGCTATTTTCGACAGAATCGAACACTGACGAGTTGATGTTATTTGAGTTTTTTTTAGGGTAAACATTTTTTTTATTTTTTTTTGAATTTTTGCTTTTGTCCTTTAAACGGGCCACATTTTTTTGAAAAAAACGTGGTCCGTTTAAAGGACGAGACTAAAATTTTTAATATTTAATTTGATTGAATTAGATAGGACGGCTAGTAACTGAGTAAGCACTTTTAAGTTTCTATTAAACGAATATAGAGATTCTGCTATCTTCTGATCTTGTCTAGCATATATTCTTTTTCTACTCTTATTTCCTCAACTATCTATGAGTCGAAGATACTCAATAGAATTAAATAGCCGCATCCGTTTTATTATTATAAGAACTTCATAAAAATTGGGGTGAGCTCTAGTGATCAGGGTATTAATTGCAAAATGAAGGCCATCGGCATAATTGTTATTTCGGCCAGTGAAAACACCCGATTGTGACAAAAATTTCCTGGAAAATAAAGCTCTGGCTCCTATATTCTAGACATTCTCAACATAGGTTACAAGTAAAGATATTTGTTATGTTGGATTTCGAAACGACTCTTTTATAAAAAGCCAACCATTATCGATTTTTGTGGAAGTAATTAAGACAAATTCGTGATCATCTGAACAGACTTTAAATATTTCATCTCTATTTAACAATGTTTTCAATTCCGTATCAACTAGTTTTCTCCATATTGCCTCCCAAATGATAAAAACACTCTTTTATTGAAGTTTAAGATAACACATTTTGAATAGCATTAAATCTGCGAGCTCGAAATCGATTTGCGTGATTTTTGGTTAAAAGAAACAACTCTAGGATCAAGGTTTTAACTATTCTTCTAAATAATAGTGTTCACGTTTTCTCTGTTTTTTCACTCAGAAACAATACATTAAATGAAAACATTGTTTATTAAAACTCGTGTAAAATATGGTTATACCTAATTCGCCCGATTCGCGATTCACATAATTATCAATTCGCCCGATTCTCAATTCGTATAAAAAATTAAAAAATCCCTGATAAAAAATACACCAGCCAGATAGCTCAGTGGTTAACACTCTTTAATGTAAAATTTAAGTATCGTGGTTAGAATCCCGCTTACGTCACTCTTTAATAATAAATGAGGGAATGACATTAAGCATCTAAACTATATAATTATGGCTAACCGGAAAAATGCCGAAAATGAAAAACAAGAAAAATGCCGAAAAAAATTAAAAAATTTAAATAATAAAAAATTAAATTAGAATAAATTAAATTAATAATAATTTAAACTTAACATAAGATAAACTTATAATAAGTTGAATTAAATTAATTAAATTAATAAAAATTAATTAAAAATAAGTTAAATTAATATAAGTTAAATTAATATAAGTTAAATTAATATAAATTAAACTTATAATAAGTTGAATTAAATTAATTAAATTAATAATAAATTAAATTAATAATAAATTAAATTAATAATAAGTTAAATTAATAATAAGTTAAATTTATAATAAGTTGAATTAAATTAATTTATTTATATTTTAACTTATTGTTAAGTTAATTTATTATTAATTTAATTTACTATTAATTTAATTTATTCTAATTTAATTTTTATTATTTAAATTTTATAATTTTTTTCGGCATTTTTCCGGTTAGCCTTAGGAAGTGACGTATTATTGGAACGCCAAGAACCAAAGGACACAGACCATGGTAGAACACAACTCTCCGGGTAGGCAGCTATGTATGTTGTCAACATGTTATATAGATAAAAAAACACCTAATTACTTTTAGATCCCGTGTGAGAAAAATAAAATAACGATTCCAAGGTGTTATATTTAAAAGTTAAAGGAATACCAAGAAGGTACAAATGCCACTGTAAATGTACTTAAAGAGTCGGAAAACTCTATGTAAATAAAGAAAAAACTTTTTAATAGTTGTTAACTTTTAATATAATAAAGCATCCCAAATAGATATCTTATGGGGCTTTGTGAACTTTATTAAATTCAAAATTTTATAATTTATTTAATATTTATCCTACAAATGTTTTTATAAACGCTTAATCTTCATAGTTTAAATTTTGTGGCCATTAAATATCGACTTTAAAATAAAAAATATCAAGTATCTCGATTAAAGGTTATTAAATAGTTAAATTGTAAAAATAATATTATTTATTTTTTTATATCTATTTTAAAATTAAAAATGAAATCATTATATTTTTATGAGTATAAAATTTTTTATTTTTTAGGCGAATTATGAATCGGGCGTACTGGGACTCCATGGTAAGATATACAGTTTGTTAACTCGCTCGGTACTGATTTAAAAGTTCCATCCATGGATATCTTGGAATTTTCGAGGGAACAAAAGTTGGCAATAAATCTCTTATCACACAGTAAACCACGGAATCATCAGTATAGTTATCGTAAAACAAGATGTTTCTACCATCTGGGAGAAGAAATTTTGGATAATCAAGGTCAGAGAATAGATCTAAATGAGAAGATGTGTAGTAATACCTTTTAATTCTATAGATAATACTTTTGCAAGACGAGAATGTAGGGAAGTGTCTTAAATGAATGCTACTGTAGCTATATGCCGTATCAAGAACATTGGCTGCGTTACCATATGCGTTTTATCGGATAGGAAAGTCTTTTCTTTTAAAATAAGTCTAGGTTGATCCTCAAACAACATCTTGATTTTTTTTTCATCCGTCGAATGATCGTATTCTTTATTTAAAAAAAAATAAATCTTCAACAAAGTGTACATAGGCATTAACCTTTTTACTGAGCAACCTCAGTAACAAAGACTTCTATTTTCACCATAGCTTTTTTTGAAATAAAAAAGGTATCCATTTATTATAGAAAGTCTTAAATATTTTTACCACTCATCCATATAATTGCTGTCATTTTAAGGGTTAAAAGTTTCCAATTATTTGGGTATGAGATTGAGAAAGTGAGCGGTTGAGACAGTGAGCGGTTGGGACAGTGAGCGGTTAGGACAGTGAGCGGTTATAACAGTGATCAGTAGGGACAGTAAGCGGTTGGGACACTGAGCACTTGGTCCCTCCGATAAAAATGTCATATTCGACAAAAAGGCAACATTGAAGATTTTAAAAAATATCCCTATGTTAGATGACAAAAAAATTAGGTGTTAATATTTAAAATTTTTATCTCCGATATCTCAGTATTTAACAATCTTGAATACAAAATTTCATATATATGTTCTATTTTTTAAACTTACTTTTATAATGCTCGGTAAATTTTATTTAGATTAAAAGCAAATTTGTAATTTAAAATTGTTCAATGGCACTATATCTGATTAAGACTTGGCCTAATATGACAAAGTGGTAAAAAGAGATTTTTAAAGATGCTTGGGTTGTTGTGACGACGGATCTCGTCAAGCCCCGAAACTTAAAAAAAACATACCCTCAATTACTCTATCTGGATGTGTCATTATTCAAACGAAAACCTTACACCAGCCTAGACTTTGGATAACTTATGAGTGTCGTGTCACTTAGACATTATGAACTAAAGGTATAAAAACAGTGTAGAAACAATTCGACGGGTCGGTAATTATAGATATTGTTAATATTAATATAACTTTTAATATTAACCTTAAATAATAAAAAAACTCAAAAAAATGTAGTAAATAACTTGAAAAAAATCTTAAAAAGTGATTGCTTATTAAAATAATCGTTATAAAACATTTAAATATTTAATGAATACTCATTATTACTTTTCTTCAACATCCTCTTTATCCTCTTTATCTTCTTTATCCTCCTTTTCTTTTTTTTCTTTTTCCTCTTCCTCAACCTTCTTCAGCTCTTTCTCTTTAACTTGCTCTTCTTCCTCTCCTTCTTCAGGATCATCCTTAATATGTTGTGCAATGTCACCCTTCATAAAAACATATTTATCCTCACCTTCCTTATTAGAAGCAGTACTTGAAAACAATGAGTTGAACAACTTAGACACAGGAGATGGTATATACATATCATGTTTCTTTACTAAACCGGGTGATGCAAAAATAGTAACAGTCTCAACCGGCTTAAGATGATAAGTTTCTGCTTCTTGGAAAACTTCAGTATCGTCCGGATTCTTACTAGCCATCTTACGGTCTTCGTTTTTCAGCCTGACAACATACTTTGAAGAACAGGATAAAATGCCTACAACAAATATGCTCAAGGTAAATAACATAACAGTCTTTTTCGTTTTTTCTTAAATATTTTAATATCAAACCTTGTCAGAGATTGCTGACTTTTATTTGTTAGTAAGAAAAAAATTATTTCAAACTTTCATATACTGACAGATAGAAAAAATTTGTAAGATTTTTCAGGTTTTAGGTTTCATGTTTCAGGTTTTTAGAACCTTCTTTTTTTTAGTATAATTTTTATCTTGAAAATAATATTTATGAAATGGTGTTCTTGTCTGTATTATCCTAACAAAGTAATAATCAAAATTAACGTACCTGCATTTTTAAGTTATATGATTATTTTTAATTAAAAAATAAGGCAATTTTATAAAAAAATAAGGTAATTTTATAAAAAAATAAGGTAATTTTATAAAAAATTAAGGTAATTTTATAAAAATTAGCTTAAAACAGGATTTTAATGTTAAATTCCAAATTAAAGTCAATTTAAAATTAATTTAAAACAAAATATTAAATTTAAAACTCAATAATACTGTTTTAATATTCTTAATTTAATTCGCCTTTCCATCCCTACCCCTATGGTCAGGCAAGCATTGAGGATACATATTCAACCACGTGGCCTAAGAAACAAAAGAAACGATTGTTTTTTCAATTCGGCAATGCAATGTCTCTTGGGAATACCACAATTGAATTATTTTTATCTCAATACAAAATTTTTACCATCCCAGCCGGTCAGCATTGCTTTTTGCAATTTTTTACAAAAATTCGTACCAAATGAGATTACTAACGAGGATAACAACAATAATCATATTAACAATAACCCAAACAATATTAATCATAATAACAATACATCTATCTCCTCTCCCATTGATCCTACAGAATTAATTTCAATTCTTCGACCTAAAACTCGACTTTTCGATGGTAACGAACAAGACACTCATGAATTTTTATTCTTTTTTCTTGATATACTTTGCACTGAATTGGGTGACACAAATTCATCGTCTCTGACTGATTTAGATTCGTATGAAAAACTGGTAACCAAAAATATAATTATTCGTATTTTCTATGGAATGATGAACATAACTTTAACATGCCTATCTTGTAGAAATGTGAAAAGTCAATTTGAAAGTTTTGCATCGCTGATTCTCAACGTCAATTCTGATCTTGAAGAGTCGTTAGAGGAATTTTTTAAAAGTGAAAAATTAGGTGACCGCCTGACTTGTGATAATTGTAAAATTATGACTGAGGCAGTTCGTTCATTTGAGTTACATACGCTTCCTGAGGTGTTGATAATTCAATTGAAAAGATTCTGGGGCGTTAGAAGTAAAGATACGAGAGGTGTACAGTTTTCTAAAAAGCTTAAGATTATGAATTTGTCTTATAGACTTATTGGATATATTTGTCATATGGGCACTTTAAAGGGTGGTCATTATGTAGCATATGCAGAACGAAATAGAAATTGGTATTGTTTTGATGATAGTAATGTCGTTAAGGTTAGTGAGAATGAGTGTAGGGATGATGCATATATTCTGTTTTACTCAAGAATTTAATAAAAAGATAAAAAATATATTCAAATATTATTACCTAATTAAGAAGTTATAAATTATATAAATATAGCTTTCTAAACTCTGTGATTCATTAAAAAATGGTTTTAATTACACTTTATTGACATTTTTTTATAATAAATCGCACTATAAAATCAAAAAAAGGAGTTAATTTTTTATATTAACCCTTAAACGATTAAGTACACATTTATGTGCACCCAAAAAAACCACTAAGTACGCATATATGTGTACTCAAAAAACAACATGTACACATATATGTGTACTCAAATAATAATGAAATTTTTATGACGCTTGTCTGAAAATATAAGTATACAGTCCTTTGATTATTATACTCCACTCGTAGCATTATTACAGTCCATCGCTGCATTATTAAAGCCCCTTAGTTGCATTTTCATGGTCCCTTCGTTGCATTATAGGTCTTGATAATTTATAGAACCATTTGCCGGTGTTTTACATTCTTTTGCCATATTTTTAAATATTCCATAAAATTTGCCTCATTATTACAGTATTTACATTATTATATTATCCTCCTTGCATTAATATATTCACCTCCTTGTATTATTATATTCACCTCCTTGCATTATTATATTCACCTCATTGCATTATTATATCTCCTTCTTGTATTATTATATTGCCCTCATTGCATTATTATATTCCCCTCCTTGCATTATTATATTCCCCTTCTTTCATTTTTATATTTACCTCTTTGGATTATTATTTTTTCCTCCGTGCATTACACTAATTTTCTATAGCCCCATCGTTGAATTATTATAATCCCCTCGTTGCATTATTACAGTCCCCTCGTTGCATTATTATAGTTCTTTCGTTGCATTATAACACTCCAATTACAGCTGTTTTAGTAGTTATGGCCCATTTTTTAGAAGCTATTGACCTTTTTCCCATGCTATAGACAAATTTGTTCAGACTTATAGACCCCCTTTTATAGAGCTTTAGACAAATTTTGCGATAGTTATAGATTATCTGCTAAAATTCGCCTCGATTAATTAATTTTCCATCCCTTATTCTTTTAAACCTTATTTTACAAACCATATTTTTCTACTATTTTTTTTAACCCTTTTTTTATCCTCGACTTTTAAAACTTATTTTTTCCATTATTTTTTAACTTTTATTTTTTTAAACCTTATATTAACCCATCTTTTAACCTTCATATTTTAACCCATTTTTTATTATTTTTTAACCCTATTTTTCAATTCTTATTTTTCCCCATAATTTTTTACCCCTATTTTTTCCATAATTTTTTTATCCCTATTTTTACCCCTATTTTTTCATTCATATTATTTATTCTGATTTTAACTTCTATTTGTTAACCCTTATTTCTTTATATAAATTTTTAACCTTATTTTTTCCATAATTTTTTAACCTCTATTTTTTTTTAATAATCATTTAACCCCTATTTTAACGCCTATTAAAACCTATATTTTTAACCACTATTTTTTTCTTTTTTATACACCTTATTTTTTTTAATAAGGGTTTAAAAAAATAAAAATGAAGGTAAAAAATAAGGGGTAAAGATCTAGGTCATTATATAAGGGTTAATAAAAAAGGAAAAAAAATAATACGTATAAAATAGGAGTAAAAAAATAGGAGTAAAAAATAGAGGTTTTTTTGGAGTAAAAAAAGAGGGGTTAAAATAGGGCTAAAAATTATAAAAAAATAGGGGTTAAAATAGGGCTAAAAATTATAAAAAAATAGGGGTTAAAAATTTTGGGAAAAAATGGGCTTAAAAAATTATGGAAAAAAATAAGGGTTAATAAATAGGAGTAAAAATCGGAATAAATAATATGGTTAAAAAATATGTTTAAAAATAGGAGTAAAAAATTATGGAAAAAATAGGGTTAAAAAATTATGTGAAAATTAAGGATTGAAAATAGGTGTTAAAATTATGGAAAAAAAAATTAGGGTTTAAAAGATGGAGGTTAAAGATGGGTTAGTATAAGGGTTAAAAAATAAAAGTTAATAAATAATGGAAAAAATAAGGTTTAAAAGTCGAGGGTAAAAAAATAAGGGTTAAAAAAGTGAGTAGAAAAATATGGATTAAAATAAGGGTTAAAAGAATAAGACATGAAAAATTAATTAATCTAGACGAATTTTAGAAGATAATCTATAACTCTCGCAAAATTTGTCTAAAGCTCTATAAAAGGGGGTCTATAAGTCTGAACAAATTTGTCTATAGCATGGTAAAAAGGTCAATAGCTTGAAAAAATTGGTCATAACTACGAAAATAGCTGTAATTGGACTGTTATAATGCAACGAAGGGACTATAATAATGCAGCGAAGGGACTATAATAATGCAACGAGGGGACCATAATAATGCAACTAGGTGACTATAGAAAAGAACTGTAATGCACGTAGGAAAAAATAGAAATGCAGAAAAATAAAAATAATAAACCAAGGTGGTGAATATAAAAATACAAGAAGGGAATACAATAATGCAAAGAGGTGAATATAATATTGCAAGGATGTAAATATAATAATGCAAGAAGGTGAATATACAATGCAAGAAGGTGAATATATTAATGCAAGAAGGTGAATATAATAATACAAGGAAGTGAATATAATAATGCAAAGGACTGTAATTTCCAACCATTTTTAGTCCCCATTTCCCCCATATTTTTTTAACTATATTTTTATCCCTTAACCCCTTGTAGTTTTAATTGTTTAAATAAATTGTAAAGTTTAAAATAATTAGTTATTTATAAATTATGTGCATTAAATAATTATTTAA
>SDVU01000183.1:0-18466 GCA_016256075.1 Dictyocoela muelleri | reverse complement strand
AGGGTAGATAATTTTAGTGCTACAATGCGAGAAGAGTATGAAAGGTTAAAAACCACTTATTTATACAAGAACGAAAAATATAAATGATACGAATATGCACATTGGGAATATAAGAAAAATATATATCTTATAATTACGTAGAATAAATACATTTTACAATAGAAAATAGAGATATTATAAACTTGAAATAAATTGGAAAGGCTATCTATAATTTGTAAATGTAAAAATGAAACACATGTAAATAAAATATAGATTATTTACGTAAATATACTACACTGCATAAGTGCCTCTACATATTGTAACAATTTTATTTATGAACAAATAAAATTGTAAAAATATCTTATTTTAGTGTGCAAATATCAGATAAAAATGTATGCTCTGTGAAAATTAAATAAATACAATTAAAGTATGCCTCTACCTTTATTAACAAAATATAACGAACAATCAATATGTAGCGACTGTAGTAAAACAAAAAAGATAAAAAAACACTGAAATATTATGCTTATGACTGAATAGACAAATTAATTTGTAGTTACGGTTTTTTTCGACATTATAAACAATAATACTACATATATGAAATGAAATGTTTTACAAATGACAAGATACACCCTAAGTATTATTCGTTCGGTTATTCTTATGATGACATATTAATAACGATTCATGCATATTTAAAGCATCATCACACGATAAAAATAAACTAAAAAATTATTATAACTGTATATAACATTATTCAGTACTCTATAGCAGTGGTCGACAACACCCGGTATGCAGACCGGTGTCGGTCTGTAGGAATAGATTTGCCGGTCCGACGAATTTTTTTGCCGTTTCGGTGAGAAAAATTTACCGGTCGGCAGATAATATATATATATATATTATACAGTCAATCCTGTGTAATGTGAACAAAGGTGGACCGAAATTTTTCAATGGCTTAATTAAAAATATTGAACAAGGTTAATGAATCCTAAAAATTAATTTTTAAGAAGAAAAAGCAATATTTGAAATAAAACTTATTTATTTTTACATTTAAAAGAGTCTATAATTTAGGAATTCTTTTTCTTTTATTTATATTCATAACATCTCTAACATTCTATATCGAAGAGAAGATTTTCCGGATCGTTATTAATGAAAAATTTTTCTGTTTTATCAACCTATCAAAAGCTTTACATAGAGTTAATGTTTTAAATTCATGACTTTTTTATCGGATAAAAAATCTTCTTTAGATTTTATTTACACTGCCTTGTTATCATTATAATTTTTGGAAAATAAGGTCTTTAAGCATTGATGTTTCAACATCTATAACCTGGTGTGCCGGCACTTCTTATTCGTAAGATTGTAGAATATTATCGTTAAAGAGAGGAGTATTTTGCAGTTCAAAAGGAAAAAAAACAAATTTTTCTTATGACTTTATCAAAGCAATGAACAATTGTTTCAGTTGAACTTATCCCATGCTCTATGAATAAAAATCATCGCTCCAAAAATAGTAATCTTTCTTCAATGTTCTTCGTATAATATCAGAAAACTCTTCCATTTTGCGAATAGTTACTGATAATATATTTCGACGATACCTTCTTTTAAAGCTTTAATGACACCATGATTATTTGGTTGTATCATTAGAGTGGTATTGGATGGCAAAAAAATTAGTTCGACATTTTTTAATACAAGATCCTTTGGATGATCCGTAGCATTATCCAATAACAGTAATCTAATCCTATTTAGAGTTTTCATTTTCAAATCAAGATATTCGCTATCTACAAAAAATACCGTTTATATCGAGCTTTTATTGTTGTATTTGTAAGTATTAGGAAAGTTATCGTATTTTAAATTTTAAAAACATCTAAGTGATTAAAATTATGTACTTGGTATGGAAAACAGCGCAATTGGGATTCTCACTGTGAGGAGATTTCGAGATGCCGAGTATATTTGAAAAAAAACTTGTAGAGTTACATAATACGTGTAATTTTTATAAAGGCAATGATCATATATAGGCGATTTTATATGGTAATCGTAATCGTAAAACATACAAAATCGCTTGTATTAGATCTTAGATTTTTATTAAAAATACGCTTCCTATGTCAACAAAGCGAGTTAGAGTCAATATAGAATCTGACTTTCCAAAGCTCTTTCGGTGAGAGTCTATAGGAAATAATTTTATTTTATTTTCTCCGGCAAAACTTTTTTTTTTAAAACTGAAGATTATAATTTAAAAATATTATGTATAATAGCGGCATCTGGTATGTAAAACAGCGCACTGGGGACTATCATTGAGAAGAGCATTCGAGATGCCGAGTTCATATTTGAAAACAACATGTTGAATTACAATGGGAAGTGTTTTTTTCAAGATTTTATAATTGTCTATATGCTATTTTTGAAGGTCATGGACTGCGTCCATGATCTTTAAAAATAGCATATAAATAATTATAAAATCTTATAAAAAACACTTCCCATTGTAATTCAACATGTTGTTTTCAAATATGAACTCGGCATCTCGAATGCTTTTCTCAGTGATAGTCCCCAGTGCGCTGTTTTACATAACAAGTACTAAAATTTGCCTATCACTTAAGGTTTTAATTTTTCTCTAGCATGACTAACAGCAAATAAATCAGTAAGTCTCGATTTAGAGAACTTTCCATTAACATTATCATTATTCAGCAATGTAAAAGTTTTTCTCTAATATTGTTCATACATCAATCCTAACTCATCACAATTAAAAACATTTAGGTCATTATATTCAGAAAATTTTTGTAGGAGAATATCACTAAACATATGTATAATTTCGGAATCGACTAAGCTTGCATGCCAACAATTCATTAATATTTGATTGAATTACGTTTAAGAAACGAACATAACCAACCTGTTAATGCTTGAAATTTCTTATGTTTTATTTCTCAGCGAAGTAGATTGCCTTATTTTTTATTACCTCTACACTCACTGTTTTACTTCGATGTCTAACTTTGCTGAAACATTCTATGAGAACTGACTCAAGATTGCTGTTTTGTATAAATTACTGTTTCTAACTGTTTTACAGTCCTTTTAATCTATTGTGCACACATCGAGTTTATAAAGTGTATTAACAAAACCAAGAGATAAGTTAAATTTTATATGAAAGATATCGTTGATTTTTATTTTCTTGCTTTTTTATTTGTGCTAGAAACTCTAGCTTATTTTCTAATGACATATCATTTCGTCTTTTATTTTCTATGTAGAAGTTCATAATTGAGGTGTAAATATGTATTTTTAAATAAAATTAAATATAAATTCGTACTAAATTTTTTATTTTTCTAACTTTTTGTTCATACTAAAAAAATCCTTCTTTTCTGAATGAAAAACATTTTTAACATATTTTTTTCAGGGGACATAAATTATCGCTGTTTTTCATAATAGACTGTGTTCATAAATCACAATGTTCATAATACAAAGTATTTGCGGGATATATATATATTATGATGATAACAACATCCATACTTGCATAACCGGAGAGTTGCTATCTACCATAGTCTTTAGATCTTTGGATCTCTTTTTTCACGTATAACGTCACTCATAATCTGAGATAAGCACAAGAGCATACATGATTTTCTACTTTTAGCGACTCGACAGGATTTTAAAAATTAGAGGTTGTTCCAGGTTTTTTATTTTCGCTTCTTTTTACATAAATACGTCACCGCAATATCCTCAAAGCTACATGTGTCTCTTCCGCTTTATTTTCTTATTATACAAGTTCTAATCAGCCATACACACTCGAACAACTGTATTTAAATGCTTTATTATATTATTATTGATCGCATAATGTACACCCTGTTTATTTATTTATTAAAGTGAAGTCGGCAGAATTACACTCCTTATGCATGATTTTTACATTAAAGAGTGTTGTCCACTATTCAATCTCGCAGTTTACGATTTGAGGAGATATGTGGTCTAATTTTAATATATAAATGAT
Organism: Dictyocoela muelleri; assembly: GCA_016256075.1. Classification (NCBI taxonomy): domain Eukaryota; kingdom Fungi; phylum Microsporidia; genus Dictyocoela; species Dictyocoela muelleri. The sequence goes on along the minus strand of SDVU01000183.1, from coordinate 14,532 downwards.
TGTATATAATTTGCCGTTCGCGAATTTTTTTATATAAAAAAATTCTGCTTATTTTTTTACACAGTAACCAGCCGTAGGGAAAGAAGGTTAAAGAGCACTGCACTATAGTTATAAATAATGTCGAATTAAAAATTCTAAAAAGCAATAAAAAAAACTTTGAAGGATAAAAAAAAGCTGAGAGAAAATAAAATTAAAATAATAAACATAAACCCAAACTTAAGACTATCAAAATACCTTAAACATCAATTTATACAATAATAAAGCAAATTTATTCAGATTCTATCAGCAATTATCATCCCGAAAACATAATTCGGAAATTATCTACTTACAGCAAAATGCAAAAACTGAATATAACAGGTGATACAGATATTCTTTATTAGAGATAAAAAATTATTGTGACCTAGCTTCAAAGCTATTTATACATAAAAACAAAAATCAATAAATCTCACTTTTTTATTAATACAAAGGCAATTTATTCTATGAATAAGATTAATAATCCAGAATAATAGTGCTAGAAATCTATAAAAAAACATCAAACGTCTAGTGAGTAAGATATGAATTAATTGCGAAAAAAATTTCTTGAGATTTAAAACATCCCTAAAAAATTCTATATCGATAATAAGAATGAGAAGTAACCTTTTATAAGATTGTAAGGAATGGTCTTGACATAACTGTTTTTAAATTGAAATAGATAAAATTAGTTTTTAGTTTACTATAAGCTGACTATCTGCTAAAGCAACAATAAGACAATAAACTTTACATGATTTTTTTTCTAAATTTAATGGTTTTTGAAAAATTATTTAGAATCTATCACTTGCAAAATATTACGGAATTTCGTTTTTTTTGAAGAATTAATTTTAAATTAAAAATGATGTCTAAAAAAAATTCATGATATAGAATGATTAATTAAGCCGAATCTAACCTTATTACATAACAGGATAATGTCTGGATTTATAATTCAGCTGATGAAATCACTTTAAATAAGAAAGAAAACAGCATAACTTTGTAAACTGTAATATCTTAGTTAAATAATTTAATAATAAAAATGCATGTAGGAAATTATTTCGAAAAAATGTTCTCTGGCCTTTTTAATTCTAAAAAATACATAAAAAATACGACTTGTAGAGATAGTAATTTTGTCAGTATTGTATGATAAAACTCTATTTTTTATAAATCATGTATTTCCGGCAAAAATTCATACATATTCATATTTTCAAAATTTTTTATCTACATAAAGTAGATGCTTCTAATTAACGTATTACTACAATATCGTAAAACTAAATTCTAAATTAATATTTGTATGTCAAAAATGCTTTTTAAAATTTTTAATAGCAAAGCCATGTTACAAAGGATAAAAAATGTTAAAAAATATGATCATATTATAAATTACTTAAAAAACAAAAAATTAAAGTTAATATTTAAAAAACATCTATTAGACGCGTCTAAAATATTTATAAAATTTATAGAAGAAACCACAGTCCCCAGAGGTTTTCCGACTAGAGGTTTATTGTAAAAAGTATATCAAAATATTTCTAAGTTAAAATAAAGTAAATTTTATAATAGGAGTATTTAAGAAATAATTTTTATACACATATAAATGGCACGCGCGAAGCGCGATACGATCGAAGACGGAAAATTCTTTTGTAGATTTTTTTTTTAAAAAAAAAAAATTATACAAAATATAATAATCTAAATCATCTCTAATAATCATCAATAAATAAACATCATCTCAATTATTTTTATTTAAATTTAAAATTTATCAGAGTATCAGAAAACAAAAATAAATTGATATTGATTTGGTTTTCGTTTTTATTATAATCATTGCATTTATTTAAAATTAAAAAAAAACAATAAATAAAAAAAAATAAAAAAATCATTACTACAATTTTAAAGGGTTTTTAAAAAAAAATTTACAATATATTGAAATTAATTTATGTGTTCGAATAAAATGAACATGGTTTATTTGAATTAAAAATTTATTATAAATGGCGACTTCACAGTGATTAAATGACATACAGATATGTGATAGAAGGAATTTTCACAAACTGATAAAAGTACTATGCTGTTCGTTTCTGTGATCGCTCTTCGATCGTGTTTGACAGCTCTTCGCATAACAAAAATTATCAATAAAATATCTCTAAGTGTTGAACCGAAAAAGTGTCACTCTTTTTGCAAGTCATGCGCTTCTCGTACATCAATAAACATATTTTGGATTTATATTTATTTATTATAATTTTACAATTTTTTTTGTGTGGAAAAAGTAAACTTCTCGATTGTTCTGCAGTAGATGCTCTTGACCTGTTTTTATCGTTTTTTGTGTGTATTACATTTATAATTTCTTGGCGGAACTTATTTGCAGCTTTATTTATTTTTAACATTTTTTAAAATAATCTACCCAATGAAATTTCCGCGAAATTTCCTTTGATAATTCCATACATTATTCCCCTTATATTAACATATTCTTGTCGGGAATATGTCTCGAGGATATTAATTTTAAAAATATGTTTTTTATTTTTAATAAAATTTTCATTTAAATTTTCTTTATTTAAATTCTTATTTTTGTTATTATTCTTCTTCGTATAATTTTCCATATTTAGAAAAGATTACCGTCTTTTATATTTAATCTTAAAACTTAAATTTATGATTATTTAAATTGTTTTAAATATCTAACTTATTCTCTGATAACATCCTAGTGGTTACCTCAATAACATAATAGACACACTTACATATTACATTTATCATAACATTATAATTTTTTTTTTGCGCACAAAAAATTATTATCGATTTTTTCAATATATCTCTACGTCGGAAAACCTCTAAGACAAAAAAACCTCTACGTAGGATAATCCCTGCTGTGGAGAACTTCTATGGACTGAGACAGAAAATATGATCGTAATGTTATAAAATACACACGCCATTTCTAAAATGATTTATTATGAGACATTATATCATTTTGAAGAATAAAAATGAACAAATCGAAATAAATGATGTAGTTTTTAACAAAACATGAAGGAAATATAAATAAAAATAAATACTTATTAAATCATCTTGTACAAACAATTCATCACCACTCTATAAACTAAATCATAACATTTACATTCTCTGAAATAATATATAGATAAATGTTTTACTAGTAACATAGAAATTAATACCTCTAAATAAAAAAATCAAAATGAAAAAGCCCCACCCTGAATCCTCGAAAAAAATATATAACTTATTATTATAAGAACAGATGTCTTTGAAATAAAAATTCGAACTCACTTATTTAAGACGCTAAATCTGTTCGTCTATACAATAAAATATTAATAAAAAATAAGAAAATAAATTTAAATCAGTAAAAGGCTTTTGCAATAGTAAATTTATAACAATTCATACAACCGTGATATGAAACTCTATTGTTTAAAAGTGACTGTTAAGATAAAATTGAACATCGAGTTAGATATAAAAAAAATCGGTAGTTTTGAAACAGGGACATGATAGGCTCTAAGAAAAAATATTTTTTTTTAAGCCTATATGTACCGGAAAAAAATATAGAAATCGATTGTATATATATTTTTTTAAAAAATATTTAACCTTATATATAGACAAGAATATAAAGTGTATGAGAATGTGATATCTCTTTTTAACTTCCGAGGCGTTAATGAAAGATTTTTGAAAAAATACTTGCCTTTATTGCTTATATATTTCGACCCGTGCCATTCAGAAAAGATTGAATAATATAATTATGTATTAAAGGAAGTGTTGGATGTCTCATGTTTGAGCTTGTGAGAAAAATTAGAACACAAGGGGCCTATGTTTCTTTTTAAAATGGATCTAAATATCTATATCGGGCTATTTATAATATATATATATATAGTGTTCTAAAAATCATTTTATGAAATTGTTCATGATTTTAGAGCTAATAAAGTGACTGTGATAAGGTTTTTGCAAATCTTAAAAATATTATTATTGATTTTTTTAATCCCCAACGTCCCTGAAGGACTGAGCTACATATTTTTTAATAAATAAAGTTTTTTATTTGTCATAAACTAAAATATAACTAGAAGATTTCAATCGGAAAAATCTTGATTTTAAAGCAGTGTGTATATCAACTTTCTACAATCGAAAATTTGTTTTACAACGACTTAGCCTCCACCCCTATATTTTTGGCAATCGCCATTCGTAAGAGTACATTACATATTTTTTATTTGAAATTAGCGTAAAATTATTATTTAAAAAGATAACTCATGATTTTACGCTTATTTTAAATAAAAAATATGTAATTTACTTTTACGAATCTCGATTTTTGAAAAAATAGAGGTGGTGGACAATCGGGTAGTAAGTTAACGTTATATAAAAAAAAAATTAAATAAAATAATTTTTACCTCATAAAATAATTAATAATTTGGTAAATACACTTATTTATTATTTTTAAAGAAAAAAATATGTTTAAACGATCCTGAAGTACAAAAAAAATACAATAACTTAGTATTTTGCGTACCAAAATAGGTTTATTAGCTACGTATTTCCACTGTTATAAGATTTACCAAATTAAATTTATACATTAAAGAATAACGTTAAGAAACTTCTGTTTAATTATAATAGTCCCATTTATCAAACACGTAAGTTATTTTTCTAGAATATGAATAAATTAATAATTTTCTATTCTTTACAAACTTGCATAATTAATAAAAATTACTTATTCTTTATCCATTTATATCCTAACGCTTTACCGAAATAACAACACTTAATTAGCATTTTTCTCACAACTTTTATGTGTTGCGATCTTTTGTAAAATAAACTCTCTTTTATTTTTTTACAAAATTTGCAATATTTCAAAAAAAAGAAATCATAAAAGTATATTTAGTCAACAATATTTTTTTTAAAAAATACTCAGTCGTAAAATTTTTGCGATTGTAAAATAACCGTCCAATCATAAACAAAAAAAAACTATGTGGATAACGATGACTCCAAGCAAAATGTATGATAATTCGAAACAACTACAGTAATAAGCTTTGCTTATATTCAATTTTATATTATTTTCATAAAAGTAAGTTTCTTTAGTTTAAATAGTATTTAAAAGTAGAATGTTCTACAAGGCTTTTACTAAATCTACTATATTATGCTTTTTTAGCTACAATTATGTTGAATTTCATGCATAATGACACGATCGAGTCGCTCAACTTCAATTTATTTGAACTTTTTTTCTATATAAAAGTTAACTTTAGCGAATTAGCCACTTCCCCTATTTTTTTCGAAAATCGCTACCGTGAGAAAAATTACATGACTTTTATTAGAAATAAGATAAAAATCACGAGTTATTTTCAGATATAATATTCACATATTTTTTGCGACTATATATGTAAGTTTCCAAAAAAATGTAATTATTATATCCAAAATAACTCGTGATTTTACGCTTATTTCAAATAAAAGTCATGTAATTTACTTTGACGGATGGCGATTTTCGAAAAAATAGTAAGATGGCATAGTCGTTGTGAAACATAAAATCTTAAGAAAATTTGCCCGTAAAAAAACATTATATCCTATAATCTAAAATATGTGGGGAGCAAATACATTATTCCGTTCTGATAGCTATCAATTCTGCCATGTTATTTAAAGATAACTCAGCCGCAATCATAGATGATAAATAATAGACTCCATTTGATAATGTCGCAGACGAGAGGCTACATTAGAATATCCCATTATTGAAATAAGTTTGAAGAAAAGTAAAAACTATGGTCGGTTCAATATAAATAAACAATTAGGGTTAATATGTAAAAAAAATGTGTAGAAATTAATTCCGTAATAGTATTTATAAATTTTAGTCGATCTAATAAATTTAAAGTAACAAATAATCTATTTTAAATATTATTTTTTTCTTCAAAAATTTGGTTTATATTCTAATATTTTGTAAAATATCTATCTCGAGCGTATAATGTACTGTAAAATTTATCGAGGCCTAAAATGTTCGTGAGAGGAAAACTGTTTAAAAAATAGAACAAGAGTATATTATTTGAAGTAAACCTGAATAAAGTGAATGTTATTATGCAGGATAATTCTAAATAAAACTACATGAAAATATTAATACTTACGACTGGCTAATGATCGAAAATTTGAACACAAATATTCTTAAAAACTTTTGTCATCTATCGAATTATGAATCAAAGGTAGATCTTAAAACAAAATTAACTTAAAAATAGTAATAATTTTAAAAAAAAATAAAAATTTTATAAAAAGATCCTATATAATAATAAACCTTAGAATTATTCGATATAAATATAATTTTTTTTTTCGCCCCTACAATGATATTTTTACTCTATAATTAATAAAAGAATAAATTCTATATTCTAATAAAACCCTGTTCTTTATGTATGCTAATTTATAAATATAGCCAGAAAAATTTAATTATATCTTTATGTTTTATACAAATTAATCTACCACTCGCTATGTATTCGTCTTTATGATTGATCAATATTTTTTTGGCATTGATGATATTCTTTACAATTTTAGAAACTATACAAGCCTTATTTCCCTCTTATGTTTGTTTCAAAGTTCAAATCTTATATTTTTTAATTAAGCTATTGTATATCGAGTCATTACCTAATAATTATAATATTATATATGCAATTTTATATAATTTATTGTAGAAATATCATTAATCTGCCTCTTCATTTTATTGCTGCCTCAACTCTCGTTACTCATTCAACTCCTATAAAAATTAGGGTATCGATATCACTTTTATTTTACATTTATTTAACTTTTTTTGAAACTTAAGATTGTAGAAACGCGCGTACCTTGTAAGCTTTTATGTGGATTATTTCTAGTATATCATAGTACAAATGTTTGAGTTTCTACTTCTATTATTTTATGTTTATTATTGATAGGAATGTCCCTATTAGACATGTAGTTCTATATAACTATGTTTATAGTTTTTTGTTTATGGTTATTACTGCTCAGATGCACAATAATCACGCATGATAAAAATAATACGCTCTAAATTTATTTTTATGAAAGAAATAAACAATTTGTCAATTTAAAAACGAATAATTTTTATTTTAATTATGGGTGTTTTTGTTGTGCAATATAAGACCCCCCTTGCATATTAATACCCCATCAAAATAAAAGCACTTTGATATTTTTTTAAAAAATTTCAATTTTTTAAATTAAAATTCATTAATACCCTCGGTAAATATTGTTACCCTTATCAATTGATATAAAATTACATATCAAATCATGTAATAAAAAATTACAAATGCAAAGCACCTGCCATAACAACCCCCCTAATTTTGTATTCTTAAAAAAATAAAATATTAAAAATTAAATATATAATACGAAAATAAATATAAAAAAAAATAAAAATAACAAAAAGAAAAATAAAAAATTATAAGAAAAATGAAAAATGTAAAAAATAATAAGAAAATAAAAAATAAAATAAATAATAAGAAAAATAAGAAGAAAAATAATAAAATAATAAAAAATAATGGTGATGATAGACGAAAGAATATAACTAAATCTTTTTAATGTACGCAAAAATAAATACTGTTTATTGACAGCTTCTTATTTTATTATTTTTTCATTAACATTATATTTTATTATTTTATTATCTTTCTTTTTATTTTTCTTATTATTTATTGTATTTTTTATTTTCTTATTATTTTTTGCCTTTTTAATTTTCTTATAATTTTTTATTTTTTCTTCCTGTTAGGTTTCTATTTTTTATATTTATTTTAGTATTATATATTTAATTTTTAATATTTTTTTTAAGAAAACAAAATTACGGGGGTAGTTATGGCAGGTGCATTGATTGTTATTTTTTACTAATGATTTGATATATAATTTTGTATCAATTTAAAGGGGTAACAATATTTACTGAGGGTATTAATGAATTTTCAATTTAAAAAATTGCTTTTTTTAAAAAATATATCAATATGATTTTATTTCGATGGGGCATTAATATGCAAGGGGGGGTCTTATATTGCAACAGTTGTTTATAATAAAGTTATTTCTCTGCCTTGCTATCGTAAAATACCTAAATATTCTATTTGAAAATATTGAGCTTCTGGTTCTTACCTTCATTACGCACCCATCGTCTATAAAAATATTGCAAACTATAAATATGGCATTAGCAAGATAGAATATAAAATTTTCCCGGATCTTATTCTATACACTACAAAAAATCAGTTTTAAATATATGCCGATATTGATGAATTTAGTAAATTTAAGAAATGCCAAAAATTGAATAATTTTGTAATATCGACATATATTTAAAACTGATTTTTTGAATGTGTATAGACGAAGATATAAAGAAAATTTTATTTATCTTGCTAATGCCATATTTAGTAGTTTGTATAATTTTTTTAGAGAAGCAGGAGGGGGGGTAAGGAAGGTTTGAACAAAGCTTTTCATAGTATACCTAATATGTTTATAGCTTATCATAAAGATAATTTATGTTTTTAAAATATACTAAAAAAATTCGGATCGTGTAAAATATCTGTCGTGAGCGACAGATGTTCCACTTGACGCAAAATGGCCACATATATTTTACTTTATACTATTTAGCGACTGATATTTTACATGTTGCATTTTTGTCGACAGATTCATTACATAATGATTTAATAAAAAAATAAAAAAATACATAATGGCAAGAGAGAGTTTTTGAATCGGTCGTATTAAAATGTATAAGCATCGATATACAACGTAATTTTAAACATGAGAATTCTAGGCATTGAGGCATCTTATTAACCATGTTAGACTTGTGGTATATATATGGAAGAACAAAAGTTAGAATCTCACATGGACAAATATAGGTAGTATTGTAGCAATTAATAATGGGGAAACAAGGAAAATTCACTGTCAATACGTCTTATATCAAGGTTTATTGAGTTTAGAAAACCATTATCTAGTATATTTCTTCATATTTATTGTTGGGCCTCATCAAAAAACATCAAAGATGTGTGTAAAGATTATTTAGTTTAACGCCCTTTTTTAATCGCTATTTATAAGTTTTTTGTTCTAAAGTATCTGAATTCTTAGCAAAAAACCCAATTAGATTGGGTGGTCCAGGAATAATTTGTCAGGTAGATAGTCTGTATTCGTACATAAAGTAAGATACGTAGAGGCCTGTCTCCGAGCAACAGGTTTGGGTATTCGCAATTGACGACATTAGTACAACACCTCATTAGGTTAATGTGAGTGGTAGAAGGCAGATCAGCCTGTCACTTCTCCTAAAAATATAAGAAATATGTCTAGCAGGAATGTCTATACATTCTGATATGTGGGAGCTACAGATAAATATTCGAAAACGGGATTTCCACATGCGTCTGTCAATCATAGATATAACTTTGTATATCCTGATACCGGTGTCCATACACAACATGTCGAGTCTTAATGGAACGAAAAAATGATTAAATAAAAACAATGAAAGGATTAAGGGCTTGCCAGATTCAATCTTATCCTGATTAATTCATGTTTAAATAAAGATGCGTTAACACACAATTTAAAAATCTTCTAAAACTTCTAGTTATATATGATTGATAAAAACACTTTTATTTTATTTTTTTATTTATTTATTTATTTATTCTTCTTTTTTATTTATATTTTTTTTTTATTTATTTGTTTTTTTTATTTTATTAATTTTTATTAATTTTTATTTTTTTTTGCATCATGTAAGACATCTGTCACTTAGCGACAGATATTTCACTAATGCCCTTGGCGTCAGATATTTTACATGATTGACTATATCACACTCTTTAATCTATTTAAATGAAAAATATAAAACATCATAAATGATAATCCAAAAAAATGGTAGAATCTTTTAACGAAATATAAATTGATATGAGCTTAGGCTATGAAACTAATGAATTAGAAGATATAGTAAACCAATTTAGATTTTTGGATACTGAATTTAAAGTAATATGGTTATTTTTAGAAAAAATAAATCAAGGGGCCAAAACATTAGTCCCAATTATAAAATCAAATAAATTATAGGTTGATTGTATATAATGTCAAATAAATATAGCGCCTATAATTCTTTGGAGCAGTTTGGTTACTTTAAAAATAATGTTTGCGACAAAAAAAAACTTTGTAGATCAAATTTCTAGGCCAATACTCAGAAAATTGAATATGTTTTGATGCATCTAAAAAAGATAAAAGATTATTCTTACAAAATAAAGATAGATAGCATTGATGATCATTTATCAAATTTATGTTTTTTTTTGGAATAACATGAGTATCGAGTTGTCGGATTATACAAGAATAATATTTAATAAATAATTAATTTTTTTTTTTCATTTTCATTTTCATTTTCATTTTCATTTTTTTTAAATAGATGTTTAATAATAAACCAGTCAAAACCCTCAAAATTTTTTGTTGGAAAATTGTTAAATATATACAAATATTAGTTATTTTAAGAGATAAATTCGTAAATGTATGTATTTTTATCGTAATCGTTTTATCTTATCTAAATTAGATTTCTTTCGCTTCGCCAAATCAATCTAATTTAGAGTATTACAACGATTAGATAAAAATACATACATTTACGAATTTATCTCTTAAAATAACTAATATTTGTAATATTTAGGAATTTTCTAACAAAAAATTTTGAGGGTGTAGACCGGTGTAGTACTAATAATAATTATATTATATTCTATACAGTTAAAAAATCAGTGATAATTATAAGGAGATTCAATCGATTTTAGTAAATTTTACACGAAGCCTAAAATAAACTAACTTCGGTAATATTGGCTTTTATTAAATCCGATCTTTTACAACTGTATAGAATAAGGTAAAAATAATACTTTATTTATACCTTGCTTATGCCATTTGCGTAGTTTACGATTGGTTTTTCCAGAATAGGGTGCGTATGGAAGAACTCTTATATATTTAACATCTGACATTTATACAGTAAAATTATAAATATAGATATATTGAATAAACAAAAATAATAAAATGGTTAAAAAGGCTTCATAACACTAAAATAATTCTTCGGTATATTATATGTTCTAAATTAAGTAATTTAACAAAATCAAGAAAATACTTGATTTTTCGGAAATCTCAATTTATTTATTTTATATTCGTATAATGCTTCTTATATTTATTATAAGTTTTAAAAAGTCTTTTTAAACTTTTTTTTATTATCCTTCGTTAATTCTATATTGGTCAATGTCATAATTATACTGTAATAAATGCATTAAGTTTAGTAGATAAGGGTTCTATCTTACACACCCACCTCTAAAATATTCATCGTAAACTACCAAATATGGCATTAGAAATGTAAAATAAGATTATCTTTATATTATCAATATAATGGGGTAAAAAAATTTCAATAACGCCGATATTACCGAATTTAGTAAATTTAAGTTTTTGTTTAAAATACACTAAAGTCGGGTCTTCTATCAAAAGATGCCCAACTCAAAGGTAGCTACCTCGGACAATAATATTTTTTAAAAAAATAAAAATAATTTTAAATAAATTTGAAAATTTTATATAAAAAAAATTTATTTTAATAAAATTACCCTTATAATTTTTGTTTCTACTACCCTAAGACACCTTTCTGAAAAAAATCGTAAACAACGCAATATGGCTGTAGCAAAGGAATTTTTTATAGTCTTATATACGTATTCTAAAATAATGTTTTTAATATAAGCAGATATTACCTAATTTGGTAAATTTTAGATTTTGCCTGAAATTTACAAAACTTTGTAATATTTTATTATATAAAAAACTTATTTTTACAATATGTATATAATACTATAAAAAAATATTTTGCTAAAGCCATATTCTGCAGTTTACGATATTTTTTTAGAGGGTGTATAAGGAAAATTAAAACTTATAATTTATCGATTTCAATAAAAATAACATTAATATTTTTATAGTCATGTGTTATTTTTATTCAAAAATCTTTTTTTTTTTGCTTTTCTATCGAAAGATGCCCAATTATTTATTAAAAAATAATTAGTCATCTTTCGATAGAAGACCCCTAAAGTCAGTAATATTGGCTTATATTAAATTCTATTTTTTTACTCGTATAAAGGCTGTATAAAGAAAATTTTATTTTACATTTATATTGCCATATTGCGTAGTTTACGATGCATATATTCGAAGAAGGGTTCGTAAGGCAAGTATAAACCAGTTATTATACACAAATCTACACTATGAAAACTAAAATTAAATATTATAATATTACAAATTTCTCTAAAATGATTCATTGAATTTTTGTAAATTTACAATAAATAATTAATACACAATGACTATTATTAAATAGAAAAGACAATTTTTAATGCAATACTAAAATTATTTAAGTTATTGTAAAAAAATGTATAAATTATTTTTATTGGTGTTAGATATTTATAATATACAAGAAAACCTATTATAACAATTTAATATTATTTTAATATTATTTTTAGTTTTCATAGTGTATATATTCTTTTTTACTAATAATATAACTTGGACTAAAGTTTAGAGTCTCTCTGCCGACATTATTTTGTAAAATAAAAATTTAGCTTTAACCGCGCTTCGTTATATTGGCTGGCTACAATTTATTACAATTTGAATCAATTTTATTAATTATTTTTGCCCCATTTATCTTTGTAATAAATTAAAAGATAACGATGTTATTTTTTATATTAAGTGCTTCAGTGTCAATAATAAATTAAAGTTAATCATTTAGAGAAAAAAATCAAATCTGAGCCTCTTATAAAAACAAAAATTCTATAAAAGAAATAAGAGATAATACTTTTAGCTCGTATTGAATACACATAATCGATTTGTTAAAGGAAAGGGTTGTAATAGGCAATATTATCTAAGATAATATTCACGAATTAATACACTTTATTTAAATATTTTTCTAAATATAAATTACCTAATTATTATAGCTCTATTGATACAATCAAAGAAATATTGTATGAGATAAAATAGAGCCAGGTTTTAAGTCAATTTAAAATATAATTTAAATAATGATATACCTTTTTTTTATTCGAAAAAAAAGAACTATATAATATACAATAACAGAAAAGATGTTGAATTTTGTAAAAAGGGCATAAAAAACGCTACCTTATTGATTGTAAAATATATGATCGATAAATATAATCTCGCTATTCTAATTATATCAAAATGTTTTATTGTTTATAAGTTTTATATTGTCTCAATTATAATTTTTATTATTGGTTTTTTTTGCAAATAAATAGCTATTCCCAGTCTCTATTATCATATGCAATAATTAACATCACAGCTGTGATAATTTGTTTTTTTTTTGAAAAACAATAGTATTTTTCATCTATACTATTCTCTACAAAATCTAATAACAAAATATTTTTCATGCGTTAAAAATAAAAAGTGTATGTAAGTTTTAATGTTCTAAAACATCCGATAAAAAAAAATAAAACATTTGATATGTTATTTATAGGTAGTCGTATATTAGACGAGCTGGATGTGAATATACGGTATTAAATTCGGAAAAGCAATAGAAACACACCCTTATGATTCGCATATCAAATAACATTAAATCATATAAGATGAAATAAGAATATGATCGATAAAATGGTATCAAACATATTAATCAATTCCGGGAGCAGTAATTCATTTTTTAGTCAGTGATTCCGGTTGTATTTTTTTTTCATTTATTAGATTTTTTTTAATGAAATTGACATTTGAGCTCACTTTTTTATTTATATGATTAGATTGTGAGTATAAAAAGTCGGGGTTTTGGCTTTTTTCTACACAATAGACCGAAGATTTGCGATGTTAGTCGGATCTATTGTTTACTGTTTTTATAGAATATATATAACCTTGTACATACAATAATAAAAATTCGATTGTATTATTTTTTATGAACAAAATTTTATAAATTTCTAAAATTTTATATTGAAACCATAAATATATAAGTGACTATGTAAAAGTAGTAGAAATAAAATATGATAACAATATAAATATAACATAGCAAATTTATACATGTATTTTTCTCAAATTTGAAAGATCTGTAAAATAATATAAACTATATTTATAGAATTTTCAATTTATAATAATAAAAATTTTATGAGTAGTTAGTTATCCTATTTTATATAACATAGTATAATAAAAATTATAAAAAATACTTTTAAAGTTTAGAGTATATTATTTCATACATACAGATATAGAAAAAAATCAGACTGTTAAATTCAGAAATATAAGTTCTATTATTTTTTGATTACCATGTTAAAAAATAATAATTTGGATGTTTATATATTTAAGCAAGGTTTTATGATTAAAAGAGGGGAGAAATAGTTTGTAGAGTTTATTATTGTGGAAGTAGTTGGGTACTTTGCACCGATTATATATATATATATATATATATATATATATAATTACATGCAGAGTTCATCAATGTTGCAACTAGATGTTTAGACCAAACTTGGACCTTAGACTTTCTTTCTTTGTTTCAGATAATATGTCACATAGCATAACGAAGGTCAAGATTCCATGAAAAATAAGCGTTTTGAAAAAAAAAATGTTTTAAAAAAATTTTCAAATTTTTTAAAATAAGGTTGAATAAAAAAACAAAAACAATATTATTCATTT
>SDVU01000182.1:0-18486 GCA_016256075.1 Dictyocoela muelleri | reverse complement strand
TTATGATACTCAGTGCGTATATGCGACCATATTTAGAAGTTTTATAAAATTTCCGCAAAGCGTAAATTTTATAAAACTTCTAAATATGGTCGCATATACGCACTATGTATCATAACTAAGTACAACTCGTGATTTTACGCTTATTTCGAATAAGAATCGTTTAATTTCCTCTTACGGATGACGATTTATTGAAAAATAGGGGGGTGCGTAACCCGTTGGAGAACCTGTTTTTTTAGTGTTGTATAGCTGATTAAGACTTAGACTATATGAAATTGAAGTAGAAGGGACTCTCCTAGGTGTGAGTATGAGTGTGGCGACGCATCTCGTCAAAAAGTTGTGAAAAAAACAATTCATGAGAAGCTACTAATTACCTGTATCCTGTTGAGTCATTGATAAAACGAGAATCGCATATACAGCTGGGATTCTGGGTAGCTTAGAAATTGACGTATTATTAGAACACCAAGAATCAAAGGTCGCAGATACAAGTTAGGAGACAGCTCTCAAGGTAGGCAGCCATGGATGTTGTCAGCATTAATATATTATAAAAGAAAATTTTCCTCATTATTAGTGTTAAAAAAATTATATTTTTTTCTGACAAACGGGACGTGACAAACGGGATTTCTGACAAACGGGACAGGCCCATTATAGACCCATTTATTTCGAAGTTATAGACCCGTTTCTTTCAGACTTATAGTCCCATTTTGACAGTGTTAAATATAATACGAAAAATTTCGCATCGATTAATTATTTTTTACCCATTATTTTTTACCCCTTATATTTGAGACCTCATTTTTTAAACCTTTTTTTAACCCTCATTTTTTAACCCTTATTTTTCATCCCGTATTTTTCAACCATTATTTTTCTACCCTTATTTTTAAACCTTATTTTCAGCCCTCTTTTTTAATCATTATATTTTAGCCCCCATTTGTTAGCCCTTATATTTCAACACTCATTTTTTAGCCCTTATATTTTACCCCAATTTTTTAAACCCTCATTTCTCATCCTATTTTTTGCTACAATTTTTATCCCTTAATTCTGGCCATCATTTTTTACCCTTTAAATTTTAGACCTCGTTGTACGCTCTCATTTTTAACCCTTATATTTTAACCCTCATTTTTTAGCCACCATTTTTTTACCCTCATCTTTTAGACCTTATTTTTTAACCCTTATTTTTAACACTCATTTTTGCACCTCAATCCTAAAAACGACATTGTCGTTTTTTCAGATTTTTTTTGTCGTTTTTTCCGAAAAAAACGACAAACTTTTCAATTATTAAAAAAGGTGTGACGATAATTCGCCTCGGGCGTGTGTTCTCGTAACTTGCCTCGAGCGCAGCGCAATCTCAACGCGAGAACTTGCCTCGAGCGCATCGCTGTTTTAGCGCGAGAACTAACCACGATCCTTTTGAAAAAACATAGCAATATCTCAGTTTTAACAAGAATATTCGGTTCTAAAGTTATCTAGACACTATATCTAGAAAATTTTATAAATTACAAAATTTGGAAATTAAAAGTATAATAAAAATATATTTATATCGTTTTTTATACATATTTTAGAATAAGTATTTATAAAAACTTTAATAACGTCTTATATGAAAAACAGATATCATAAATATGAATATAAAAAATAATATAAATAAATTTTTTATACTTTTAAATTTCTAAATTTGCTAATAAAAAAATTTCTAGTTATAGTGTCTAGACCACCTTATAATCGAATATTCTTGTAAAAACTAAGATATTGCTATATTTTTTTAATAAAAATCGAGGTTAGTTCTCGCGCTGAGACAGCTATGCGCTCAAGGCTAGTTCTCGTGTTACCTTATTTTTTAATAATTAAAAAATTTGTCGTTTTTTTGGAAAAAAAACAAAAAAGAAATTCGAAAAAACGACTTTGTCGTTTTTTCGGGTTGTCTTGACCATCATTTTTTACCCTTTATATCTTAGTCCTCATTGTAAGCTCTCATTTTTTACTCTTATATTTTAATCCTCTTTTTTTAGCATCTATTTTTTTAACCCTTATCTTTTAGACCTTATTTTTTAAAATTATTTTTAACCCTTATTTTGCACCCATCTTTTGTAACTCATCTTTTTTAGACCCCATTTTTGATCTTTATTTTATAGCCAAAATTTTTAACCCGATTTTGTGGCCCCATTTTTTAGCCCTTATTTTTTAACCCTCATTTTTAACCCTCATATTTTAACCCTTTATTTAAAAACTTTGTTAAAAATGCCGTGAAAATATAAGGGTTTAAAAAAGGATGTAAAATATAAAGGTTAAAAGGGTTAAAAAATAAGGATAAAAAATAAAGGTCAAAAAATAAGTGTTGAAAAATAAGGGTCGAAAATAGTGGTTAATAAATAAGGGTTGAAAAATAAGGGTCGAAAATAAGGGTTGAAAAATAATAGTCAAAAATAATGGTTAAAAAATAAGGCTTAAAAAATAAGGGTTGGAAAATAATGGCTAGAAATAGGGGTTAAAAAATAATTGCTAAAAAAATGAGGGTTATATAATGGTTAATAAATGAGTTATAAAATATATGGGCTAAAAATAAACGTTAAAATAAGGGTTAAAAAATAAAAACGCAAAAATCATGAGGGCTAAAATATAAGGATTAAAATGAGGGTTAAAAAATAATGGTTAAAAATGGGGTCTAAAAAATAATGGTTAAAAAAGGGGTCTAAAAAATGAGGTTTAAAAATATGGGTCAAAAAATAAGGGTAAAAAATAAGGATAAAAAATGAGGGTCCAAGTATAAGGGTTAAAAATAAGTGTTAAAAATAAGTGTTAGTAATGTGGGTAAAATAAGGGTTACAAATGCGATTAAAAAATAGGAGTTAAAAAATAAGTGTTAAAAATTAAGGGTAAAAAATGAGGGCTTAAATATAAGGATTAAAAATAGGGAAAGTAATGGGGTTAAAATGAGGGTTTAAAAATGAGGGCTAAAATATAAGTATTAAAAAATGAGGGTTATAAAATACGGTCTAAAAAATAAGGTTCAAAAAATAAGGTTCAAATAATAAAGGTAGAAAATTGGGGTAGAAAAATTATGGCTCAAATAAGAGGGTTAAATATAAGGGTTAAAAATAAGGTTTAAAAATAAGGTTTAAAAATAATGGTTAAAAATAAGGGTTAAAAATAGGTTAAAAATAAGGGTTAGTAACGGAGGTAAAATAAGGGTTAAAAAAATAATTAATCGATGCGAAGTTTAGCTGATAATCTATAAATCTGGCAAAATGGGTCTATAAGTCGGAAAGAAACAGCTCTATAACTTTGAAAGAAATTGGTCTATAACTTTGAAAGAAACAGGTCTATAACTTTGAAAAAAATGGATCTATAACTTTGAAAAACCTTGTATTGCAACGAGAGATATAATAATGCAACGATATAATAATGCAACGATATAATAATGCAACATTATAATAATGCAACGATATAATAATGCAACGATATAATAATGCAACGGGCTGTAGTAACTACACATATGCGTGTAGTGGGTGGTTTTTTAACTACACATATATGTGTAGTGGTGGTTTTTTGACTACAAAATATGTGTAGTCGTTGTTTTTTTTGACTACACATATATGTGTAGTCGTTGTTTTTTTGACTACACATATATGTGTAGTGGGTGTTTTTTTGACTACACATATATGTGTAGTTAGTAGTTTTTTTGACTACACATATATGTGTAGTCGGTCGTTTAAGGGTTAAAAAGGTTTATTTGCATATTCCGCCAAATTATTAATATTATATTTATTAATATTTTATTGATCCTTTCATCTTCGGCTTCGTGCTAATACTTTTTCTCATCGATTAGAATATGCATATTTCTATAAGTTTGCAATCGACCTGGACAATTTCGTCGTACAAATCTTCATCTGACGAATTCATTTCCAGCGTGATCATAATTATATATAAATGAATTTATTTATAATTTTTATTTTACCTTTATTTGATTTTATTTTCTGCATAAGTGTGATTAAAAATTAACAATAAAATCAATAAACAACATTTTAATCAAAAATTATATTTAATTAATAAAAAAATTTTCGGCATTTTTTCGGAAAAAAATGACGAAATACCCCCCAAAAAAAAACCCGAAAGAACCCAATTTACTTACATATGCTCCCCCTTTTCCGAAGATCAAATTTCTACTCTTGAAAATCTCAATTGCCTTACCCTTAAAATCTAAATTTCCCTCAAGTGGGGCGTAAGCTCCATGTTAGTAAAAACCGCTTTAAGGCCTTATAAAATATTTATTAAGAAAAATGTTTATATTTATTTGTCGCTGTAATAATTAATCGCAATTCTCAATTAGGTGTAAATAATTATTATTGGAATTAATAGATTTGAAGCTCAAACAAGTTATTGGATCTCTTTTCGGATTAATTGATATTGTGTTTCCGGTATATTCTTATTTGCTAAGCATTGATACGATGTTCTACAAATATTATAAAGAACACGACGATACTAACTATCGGATAATCATAAAATAAGTCATTACTGGTAAGAGCACGATAGAATCGAACGAATTACGAATTTTACTTCTCAATCTGTATTGGGATACATGTTTTTTTATATTATATGCTTCTTAAAGTATAGAAAATATAAAAAATAGCTGTTTTAGTACAGCCTTGAAAGTAGAATTCTGAAATTCAATCGTTATCACCTGTGCTCTTACCAGTAAGGAATTATTGATCAAATTTTTTTGTTTTATAGTTATTATAAAAAAACTATTATTTTTATCTCTTATAGTAAGACATATGAAATACAGTAGGTTCGACTTTTACCAGCCTTTTTTACAAAAAGGGGTCGTAAAAATCGAAAAGATCGTAAAAGTCGAATACAGTAAAAAACAATATAAAACATTTCAAAAACATAAATGCCAATAATCTTTTTTATTTAAATATAATTCAAGTGTGCATTTATAGTGTCTTTCTAGATATTCATCATTAACATTTTCAACAAAACTTTGAAAATCTTGCAGATAAGCAGAATCAAAGTTTTTTAAAATGTTAAAGGACACTTTTAGAAGATTAATACCCCTGGTGTGTTTATATATTTTTGCTCGATACGATTTATAGAAACGATTTTTTTCGAATGAAACATCATCTTCTTTATCAAAATGTTCGTCAATGTTTGTGATTTCCAAACAGTCTTGTTGTTCAACATCACGTTCTACATCGAACAAGCTAGAATTTTTCCAGCAATTACGAATTGTTTCATTTTTAACAAGTTCAATAGATTTCTTAATCCACAAAACTACATTTAATAAGGTCGCACATTTTATACTTTCTGATTGGTCTGAGTTGTTTTTAAGAGCTCCTACCAACCTGAATGTTTGTTTACATTTGCTTGAACTTTGTCTTAAACGAATGAATGATTCCCATGTCTAGAGGTTGAATTACTGAAGTGCAATTAGGCGGGAAAAACAAAAGTTCAACATTAGATTTATTATTCACCATGTCACCAGAAAAATTATCACAAAGTATCAATATCTTTCTGTTTTCTCTGACTAAAGAATCATTAAGTAAATTTAGGTATTCATCAAAGAGTGTTCTAGTCACCCATAAAGATTGATTTGTTCCGTAGAGAATATTATAGTTCTCCAAATCGACAATTTTAAAAATCCTTGGTTTGTTGGACTTTTTTATGAAAAGAGAGATTAACCACTCTATAAGAGTTGCAGGCCAGCATTAAAGTCACACGAGTTTTTTCTTTTTTATATTCTTATTATCTTTACTTTTATCCAAGACAAATGATCTATGACTAGCTACTTTAATATAAAGTACTGTCTCAATAATATTAAAAACGTCTTTATCTAAATAAGTTTTTTTTTCTCTCTTTAAAATGTTCTTAAATTCATTAATTTTTTAAAATCTCTGCACTAGCTGTTTCTCCGCGCAATTTAACATATTGTATTTTTTTTCTTTTGAAAAAATTATTTATGTTATATTCATATATATTTTTGTCGGTAATATTCTTTTCTTTATAAAAAACATCGTCAATTTCTTTTATTACCTGTTTGTTAACAGTAACAGATTCCTGCCGTAGATTAACAATTTTTTCTTTTATAAAAGTATCAAGCTAAACATACTTCTCTTCGCTGCTACTCAAGTTAAATCTTTTAGTCAAAGTTTGATCTGATTTGTCAAGAGCTAATAAAGTAGGAAGATTGTTAATAATATTAGTTGCGCAACTTTTGCTAATATTAAAAATTTTGACGATTTACGAGACTTTTAATCCTCTTTCTTTAATTTTATAAACGATTTATGCTTTTTTTAGCAAATTTATTTTTTTATTTTTTCTTTCCATTTAAAAGGGTCGTGAAAAATTATACATAAATTTTATTTTTTAAAAAATTAGGTCATAAATTAATGTGAATGTTAACTTCTCTGAAAAAGGCTCGAAAAAATCAATTGGATCGTAAAAATCATTTAAATTGAATTTTTATGTAATGTAGATTAACGGCGTTACACTATAAAACAAAACTCAAAACAGACTAGTTTTATATTATAGTCATCAAAATAATCTTCAAAGTAACTTAATGTTAATGAAATATAGAGAGATCGTAAATATCAAATTTTGTGAGGATCATAAATATCTAACCCCACTGTATATGAATAAATATTCTATTTATGAAATTTAGATATATTACATGCTGACAACATCCATAGCTGCCAACCCGTAGATTTATCTTCATCATAGCCTTTAGACCTTTTGTTCTCGGTGTTCCAATAATACGTCACTACTAAGCTACTTAGAATCCCAGCTGTCTACTCGATTTTCGTTTTATAAATTACTGAGCAGTATACAGATAATTAAAGCCTTTTCTATGATTTAATTCACTACTTTTTGCCGAGATGCGTCTCCGCACTCCACCCCACACCTAATAGAGTCTCTTCTGCTTCATTTTCATATTATAAAAAGTCTAAAACGCCTATACCACACTGGAACAACTGTATATTAATACAATATTTCTATAAAAAATGACCACCTAATGTCATCCTCTAATTATTTATTAAAGAGTGACGTCAGCGGGATTTGAACCACGACGATACTTAAATTTTACATATAAGAGTGTTAACCAAAGAGCTATCTGGCCCCATCTTTGTTGTAAACATACATTAAAAGCAAAATTAAGATAATTGGCATATACATCAATATAATTTTATACCTGAAAAAATACTGTAAATTTCAAAATCAATGTTTATGAGAAAAAGTAAGTGTTTTAAGTCCGTAAAATGAAAGTTAAATCACCATACAAAAAACGTGATAAAACTATTTTCTTACTTTTTTTCAAAAATAGAATTGAAGAAATTTTCAGAAATAGAATTGAAGAAATTTTCTTCAATTTCTATGTATTTAATTTCTGAACGTAACTTTTAAAGCTGTATTAAACAAAACAATAATGAAATAAAAAACATCTTTCCCCATACAGCTTTGAAAGTTACATTCGGAATTCAATCAGCATCTCCTATGCTCTTACCGTAATGACTTATTTTGCGGCTGATCTGATAGTTAGTATCAAAGTTTTCATTAAAATTGCAATCAATTTTTAATTGCTTTTGTGTTTTTCATTAGAATACAATTTAAATTATATTGTTAATTCATGTTAACCATAAATTTAAATTCTTAAAATTTGATATAATAGACAACAAAATAATCCTTCTTTAATTATCTTCAAACTAAATTTAATATATCGTTATAATTCATCATTAAATAAATTTAGTTTAATAATCATCTTAATTGAAAATTATAAATTCACAGTACAACTCCTTTTTTTTAAATACGAAAATATTTCTAACCCTTACAAATTAAATATTTAAATAATAATTTTTTTTTAAAATTTATTTTTAAACTTTAAACTTTATTTTTAAACTTTATACTTTATTTTTAAACTTTATTTCATCTAAAATAATTATAACCTAAAATCATTTTAAATCAATAAATTGGTAACCCTACAAAACTTATACTCATTCTTACTACTCTTTAAAACAATTTCATTATCAAAAATTTCCATTCCTAAATAATCACCTTCAAATCCAAAAAGAACCTTTTTATTTCCCAAAAGTGAAAATTTCAAAACAACCTGATTACCAACCACGAAAATCGAGTCATCAATAAAAATATCCTGAATACGATTTGAATTCCAATGAATTGAGAAATGATTTTTAATGGGATATACTGAAAAATCATCACTAACAGTTGTATTATCTTTAATAGTTATATCATCATTATTATAATCATTAATTTTATTATCAAATTCAAGAATATGAACAACATTCCCTTTATCACCGTAATCAAGAAAATCATCATTAAGATCAAAACATACAATATTTTTTGCTCTATAAATTATATTTTTAAAATTATTAATTTCTTTATCAAATTGTGATTGATTTGATATGTTCTTAAGATTTATTTTTAATAATTGCTGATTTATAAAGATGAAAAGAGTGTTATTTTTAATCTTGTGTGGTATTTTAGATGATTTAAGTTTTAGATTATTTATTAATTCATTTTTAACTTCATTTTTAATTTCATTTTTAACTTCATTTTTAATTTCATTTTTAATTTCATTTTTAATTTCATTATTAATCATTAGGGGTTGTTATAATTTTAATTATGAATTTGATTTTTTTTATTAATTTTAATTTTTTGATAATTTTAATTTTTGATGAATTTTAATCTTATATAGATTTTAATGGTCAATGAAAATTATCAAATTTATTAATAAGTTAATTTTAAAGCAAAGTTTGATATTTAAATCTTAATTAAATTAAATCTTAATTAAATTAAATCTTAATTAAATTAAATCTTAATTAAATTAAATCTTAATTAAAAATTGATATTTAAATCTTTTTTCAAAAACGGTATTTAGATAAAAATATTTATTTAATTTGATTATTTATAAAAACCCCTCTTTAAAATAAAATTTGATCTTTAATTATCTGTAATATCGTTATAAAAATGATTAATATTTATTTTTGTATAATTATAAACTTAGTCTTGTAATCAAAATTTAATAGATTAATTTTATAGTAAGATTATTCTACCCTTAACATCAAATATGGAATTATTTTTATAAAAAATTACTGATGATTAAATTTTTAAATTTTCAAAAAATTTTTAAAAAATAACATTTTTAAAAAAATACGAATTTTCTATTTTTATTCAAAAAATTACCTTACAAGTAAAATTAAAAAAATTATAAATTGTTTTATTTCAAATTTTTTAATAAAATTTAATTTTTTTAATTATTTATTAAAAAATCAAGATTTTTGTCTAATCTAGAGATTAAATTTGAATTTATATATTCTACATTTTTTACTTTTTTGAATATATCATAAATGGACTATTTATTAAAAATGATCAGTTTTATCTTTATTTTTACAAATTTTTCATTTTATTTTACATTCAAGTGATTTATACTAATTTTGGAAAAATTTATATCTTTTTTTTGTGATCATATATTTATATTACATTTGACAATATCTGCCAACGATGAGCTCACCAACATAGTTTTTTTTGTTCAACATATACCTTATACTAAGTTAATAGTGATTATTTATATTTTCGTTTTATCAATGACTCAGCAGGATACAGGTAATTATAGGGTTTTCATGATTTTTTTAATTTCAAGATTTTTTAATTTCATGATTTTTTTGTTTCATTGCTTTTTTACCGAAATGATTTTTCGTTATTTTATTTACAATTAGACGAGTCTGTTATCTTTTTATTTTAAAAAATTAAATAAATCTCTTTCTGCTACAATCATTCTGGAACAACTATCATCTATAGTTATTTACCTTTAATGTCAATTCTTTATTAAAGTGACTTTTAAAAAATTCGAACAACAATACTTAAATAATACTATCAAGACTATTAATATTGCACTTATATTTTTCAATATGTTTTTATAAAGACTCTTAAATATTTCAAAACAAAAAATATTTCAATATATTTATTCTTTTCAAATATTTAGATTACATTTAAATACTATATAATTTGAAAGAATTAATAAATATGAACTACAATATCAAATTTTAGTTAAAACTTTTTAGAGTACCAGATTTGAAAAATAAAAAAATAAAATAAAGATGTTTATGCAGACCAGTAGTCAACAATCATGAATGTAAGATCTAAGTATTCGTTTAAATCATCATGCGTTAAACTAATAAATAAATCGGATTAACATTAAGCGATCAATAACTATAGAACTATAGCAGTAATATATAATTTTTCAATGTGGTATAGTTGATTAAGACTTATTCAAATCTTTTAAATTAAAACAAATAAGACTTACTTAAATTAAAGGTATGATAATATTTCTTTAAAAATAGTAATAAAAAAATTACATTAGAATATAATTATTAATATCCTGCTGTGTCAATGAAAAACAAGAATTGTTCTAAATAGTCACTAAATGACTTAATAGTAACATTGAACACCATGAATCAAAGACCAAAGTTTAAGACAACTCTACAAATTGATTATTCTAGATATTTTTATTATAAAATCCGAACCTATAATAAATCTAATTTTAAGATTTATAAAATGAATTTTTTAAAATAAAAATAAAAATTAACTAACAACAATTAACAATCTTATCATTTAATTAACAATCATAATGATGCTTAACAAACAAATCATAAAACTCAGTATTTTTCAAAAATTCTTTACATTTTTCGAAATCTCCTTTTTTATAATCAACGATATATTGAAGAATACCGGATATTTTACCAGAAAGTTGATTTTTTAAAAATTCATCGAAATCAACATCAGAATTATAATTATTGAAATTAATATCATCATCTTTATTATCATCATCTTTTTTATCATCATCTTTTTTATCATCGTTATTATCGAAATCACTTTTATCATCATTAAATGAACCAGAACAAAAATGCATCAAAAAAGAATCATCATACCTCTTTGCTTTAAAGAACATTAGACTCGATTTTTTATACTCCCCTAAATCTTTATAAATTTCTGCTAAACATAAACATTGATCAACCTTACAATCATGATCATTAGAAAGAACAACATTCATCGCTTCATCATATCTTTTCAGCTTAACAAGAATATCGAACCTTAAATCACAATCATCAGTTATCTCAAGAATCTTTTCATAATAACCTAATGATTGTAAAAACATCACCACCTTGTTATCAATTTTATAAACAGGAAATTTACCATTCAGAATGTTTCGTTGATAATTAATAAACTCGATATCTAATTTTGATATAAAAAAATTTCTTGAAGTTAGATCATTATTAAAATCATTAAAATTATTAAAATTATTATCATTATTAAAATTTCTTTTAAAAACCAACTGATCATCAATAATTCCTAAAAACCGATTATTCTGAATTCCTATAAATTGAAGATAAATTCTTTTTCCGATGATAAAATAAAATAAATGATTTTTTGACGTAAAAAAGATGAGATCTTTATAAAGATAAATATTATCAGCATGTTCATTGTAGACATTAATTAAGTTGTTATTAAAATTAAATTCTTCTTTTTCATCTTTAACATTTTTTTCTTCATCAAATTCATCTTTACGATAAACAAAAATCTTTTGGCTAAAACAAAATAAATAATTTTTCATAAAAACTATTTTTCTAAAGACTGGTAACTTTTCAATCACTTTAAAATTCAACCCATCATAACCAAAAATTATTGTTTCTTTTTCAGTTACTCCTGCAAATATTTCTTTAAAAAGGTGAAATAATTTTTTTATTCCTGAAATTTTTAATGATGAATTTTTATAAACGACAGTATCACTTTTAAGGTAGGCGTATTTGTTGTAATCAATATCATATTTATCAATATATTTATCAATACTATTATTATACTTATTACTATCATTATTATATTTATCATATTTATATTTATCATATTTATATTTATCAATATTATATTTATCATTATCATATTTATAATCAGCTTTCTTTAAAAAACAAATGTCGTCACCCTCGATAGTCTCTTTATGTCTAAATCCAACATAATTGTAAATTTCAATAAGACCGCCAAATTCAACAGCGACATACTTCGAATTTGAGGAAATATTTTTAACTTCAGGATCGATGACTTTTAATTCCTTAATGCTCAATTGATTGTCTTGAATTGATAATCGTGATAATGAGTTGTTATGATAAATTATTATTTTATTTCTTATCATTGTTGACAAAAGAGGTGGTCTGTAAAGTTCAATTGTTTGTAGTCCTTCATCGCAGCCCAAGATTATTAAAGTTTTGTCGTTATTAAAATCATCATCATGATTAAAAGTATCATCATGAAAATTTAATATTTTATTGTTATCATCATGATTATATTTATTATCATCATGATTAATTAATACTTTATTGTCATGATCATGATTATATTTATTATTATTCTCAAGATTATACTTTTGATTAAGATTATACTTTTGATCAAGATTATACCTTTGATTATACTTTTGATCATGATTAATAATTGATTGACTCTTGATTACCCAGACTCTCCCTAAATTGGGCTTCAAAACAGCCTCTAAAGAAAAACTTTTAATTTTGTAAACAAAAACAGATCCATCTTCAGATCCACAGAACATGAAATTATCACAAAAATGAATTGAAAGGATATTTTTATCAGTTTGTAATGAGTTTATCAGTTTCAGTGTTTCTAATTCGTAGATGTTAATTTTAAGATCGTCTCCGCATGTTGATAAAAAGTTTTTGTAAATTTCAATGTTGTTGATTCCCATTTTGTGGTCTTTGATTGTTGTTAAGCATGAAATTGAAATTTCATTGTTATTAAGATTATTGATATTATTATTATTGTTATTATTAAGAATATTAGTATTAAGATTATAATTATTATTATTGACATAAGTATTATTATCAAAGTTATTAATATTATCATTATAATTATTAATAAAGTTATCTTCAATCTTAAAAACTTTCAACGAACAATCGAGACTAACTGAATAAATCATATTCCTGACAATTCGTACAGCCATCACAAAATGATCATGATTCATCACAGAAACTGTTTTAAAATCCTTAAAAAGCTTAATTGTAAAATCATCACTACAAGATACAAAATAAATATTATTAGAATCTAGGCATCTTATAAAATCATTGTGTGCTTTTATTGTCTTGATTTTTAATCCCGTAATGTCGTGGACTGTTATTTCTCCTGAGTCGGATCCGAGGAGAATATTGTTTTTGTAAAAACATGATGCTCTTATCGGGCAATTGGTGATGTTTATTTTATTGTTATTAAGGTTGTTGTTATTAAAATTGTTGATTATGAATGTCCCGTCGTAATGAGTTGAAATTGTTGGTAGACCAGTTTGTGTTGAAATTGATTTTGTTCGTGGTGTCCTGATTGTTTTGAGAATTTTTGTTTTTAATTTCATGGGGTGTAGATTTTTTTTTATTTTAATTGAGATTTTAATTAATTGACTTGGATTTTAAATTAATTTTTTAAATAAGGTTTTTTAAATATGGTTTTTTTAAATAAGGTTTTTAATAAAGTTTTTAAAATAAAGTTTTTAAAATAAGGTTTTTTAAATAATTATTTTAAATAATATTGAAATTTTTTCTATAATCCATTATATGGTGATAGGGAAAATTATACGGTGCGAGGGAGAATTTTTATATATTTTAAAAAAAAGCCTCTATAAAATATAAGAACTAACTATGAAAATTTTTGAGAGTTTAAAAATGAACTATTACTTGGATACGAACATTTATCTAGTATTACTACAAAATTCTGATGTAATATAAAAAATATGTAAATCAATATATGTGATATTGCAATGAATTTGTCTAGAAAAGATTAAACAGACGGATATGTTAAATAATGAAATAAAGTAAAAAATACCGTTATTAAATTTTCAATAAAATGTTTTAGGATTTTAATTTGTTTTTAATTATTTTTAATTTCCCCCCTCAAATCGTATAATTTTCCCTCGCACGTATATTAGATTTTCATAGTTAGTTCTTATATTTTATAGAGGCATTTTTTAAAAAAATAAAAATAAAAAATTTCCCCTCGCACCGTATATTTTTCCCTCGCACCGTATAATGGATTATAGCTGAGATTTTAATCTTAATTTTGATTTTGATTAAGTTTTAAGGTGAAGTTAGATACATTTTTTTTTGTGTTAGCTGTTATTTTAATGTGGGTTTAAAAATATTGAGGAGTATTCGATATATATATATATGAATATTCATAAGTTAAATTTACCTTTTAAAGTTTTAATCCATAAATTCTTTGAATTACTTTAAAATTCTCAATTTTTTTAAACTTGTTGGTGAAGTTTTTCAAAATATAGATTTATTCAAAATAACCATATTTAGCAATTTTTTTTATTTGGCTATTGCCTTTATACCTTTCTAGTATTAAATTATTGTTAATTAATAAGGATTTATTAATATAATATAAGTTATATACGTTTTTTATCAATCATAAATAATTAAAAGTGATTGAAGTTTTTTAAAAAAATGTATTTTTCGGTTTTAAAAGAACACTCATAAAAATCATACACATACTTTGAATTTTTTATTAATATAAAATATTTAAATCTGTCTTAATTAGCTATACCACACTATTTCTATTCACTGTTATATTTTTATTAATTTTTTATTAACTGGCTATTTAGTACATTGAAGGAATTGTCGTATAATACTGGACGACTTTGTAGTCTTTTTACCCATAGAAAATATGTCACATGTCACAATGTTGATAAATTTTCTGCAAAAAAATTAAACTATGATATCCGAATTTTTGTTAAATAGTCTTAATCCGCATGCTATATTTTTCTTACTAAGATGGGAAATTAATAAAGTATATTTTTTTATTTAAAAAATAGTACTAATTAAAAAACATAATTTTTATATTTTTTTATCTTTTTACGTAGTTATTTTTGGAAAAATTACTATCATTGTTTAGAATATTTATTTATGTCGCGCGTAAAGCCCGAACATTCCCAGAAAGGGAACTTTTGGGCCGAATTTTTTTCAAACAAATTATTTCTAAATTTATAATTATGACATTTTTAAATAATCATACATCTAAATATTTTTTTATTTAAAACAAATGTCAGAGGAGGAAAAGGGAAAATAATATTAAATTATATTTAATGATATCATATTAACTCTTTATTACTTATTTTAATTACAAAACAAAAGTAAAAAATTTAAAACTCAATTTTTAAATTTTTTAATTAATATCACAGCTTTATTTTTTTATAAAGAACACAATTAATTTTTTTAAAATTAAGACCGCAATTCTATTTTTAAAAAAAATATAAAAACTACAATTGCAATTTTTTTAAATTAAAATCACATCTTTTTTTTTAAAGTTTATATTTGCCTGAAATATTATTTTGAAAAACCAAACAAAGTTTGTTCAAAATGACAATTCTCCCCCCTCAAAAAAAAATCAAATTTTTAGCGCATAAAATGAATGAAAAAAATACTGAATTACATACAATAAATAATGATAAATACTACATATAATATTACAAAAATATGCAATAAATGTAATGAAAGAATGAAAATTAAATACAACAAACACTGGATCTACAAATGCAAAAAAATCGCTGATTTCAAGATTCAGTTTTTGATTTTACAGCCTTTTATTATACCCATTTTAAATATTCTAAAATAGTTTCAAATATTAAAAAATGCCTACAGAAATTTTTAATAAAAAACCCCTATGTAAATTTTAAAATTTATAAAATCACAAAAAAATAAGAAAAAAAACATATCCAATAATTTATTTATAATTTTTATCGAAAGTGTAATGATTTTTTTCCCCGGAGATGTGTTAGAAGACAATGCAATGGTCGTATCATACATATTTTGAAAATAATCCTGTTTTGAATGATCCGATACATAGGCATGAAAAGGAACCTCCTAAAATCATGAGAATGAATTTAAATAAAAATTTAAAAGTTTCAGCTTTATATACATCTGAATATTTTGAAACAGTTCATAGGAAAAATATTATAAGTTTATCTGAAAAGGAAAAAAATGATATTAATAATTATGATATCTGAGAGATTATTTTGTTAAATTATAAAGTAAACGAGCTTTGGTCGAAAATAATTCTCATAATTTTAGAATCTCTAAAATTTACATTCGACAATAAACAATTTTTGCAATTTAGATCAGTGAAAATCATAAAAATTGATTTCTGCTGTTTTCGACCGATTAAAATTTAGAAATTTTATAAAAATGCGAAATTTAGTTAGCTGATGGAATTTTTTATAGCTAACCTCAAAACTTTCTTTAAATATTCAAAATCTACAGCTTTTATTTTGAAAAACCAATCCCTTTAGTTTAGTTCATCATGGAATCAAAAACACAAATTGCTTACGTAAATTTGTTTAATAATAGGCTGTTTTTTGTAAGTTGTGGGCCCAAGATGTTCATTATTGATTATGAAATAACTATTAATAACTCGTTAAAATATATATTTCAAAATACCAGTATTAATTGCTGTAATTTCCATTTCAATCAAATATTCGTTAGATTTATGAATGAAAATGGTATAATTGATGATTTTATTAATGATTAAACTTTTAAAAATATGTTAAATATCTATTATTACTATCATATGTTCCTGTTGATAAAATTGACTATGAATTTGAAAAGAAAGAAAAACAACAATAAAATTCTTCATTATATTTAATTATAGATTTTTTCATGAAAAATTTCTTATTTTTAAAAATAAAAATGGAGAAAAAAATTTATAGTGTCTACTATAGAATTATAAATGACATTCAAGAAAACAAATAGCTGTGAGGCTTATCACAGATATTTGAATTGAAAAACATCAAGAAAAAAAAATTTAGCTTAAATTATAGATTTATTAAAAAATGAAGAATCTCGTATTAGGTTAAAAAAATAAATAAAATCAGAAAAAATCACTATCAGGAGAAAGAAAAAAATTACAAAAATTTTTGAGGAATTTTTTTAACAAGTTTGAATTTAAAGAGAATATGTCAATGGAATTTGACATTTATATTAATAATAAATTTAATATTTTCTTAGAATATTAATTTTATTATAAAAAAAGTTTTTTTATTTACAAATTAAAAAAAATAAATTTAAAAAATTTTCTGTAGGAATTTTTCCAGATAAAACACATACAGAAATAGTCCGGGAAAATGCCTAAGGCATTTTTTCCGAAAAGCGATCTCATGCGGATAACACCCATAGCTGCTAAACCGAAGAATTATCATCAAATATACTCTAAGACCTTTGATTCCTGGTGCATAAAACACGTCACTTCCTAAGCTACCCAGAAGTCCAGCTGTATACGAGATCTTCGTTTTATAAATAACTCAGCAGGATACAGGTAATTAGTGGCTTTCGTGAATTTTTACTTTTCACTACTTTTTGTCAAATTGCGTCGCCGCAATTATCTCCACCACTAGGAGAGTTCCGTCGCTATATTTTCAATTTGAGAAAGTCTTAATCAACTATGCCAAACTGGAAAAAATGTATATTATACTATAATTAATAGTCATAACCGCTTAATGTCATTTCCTCATTATTTATTAAAAAGTGAATCAACGGGATTCGAACTACGATACTTAAAAACTACATTCAAAAGTGTTACCGCTGAGCTATCTGGCCTTGGCTATATCTATTTTGATTTTTAAATAGCAATGTCGGTTATAAGGTAGCTGTATAGCTGATTAAGACTTTGTATAATAATAAAATAAACAGGAAAAACTCTCCCTGGCGTGAAATTGAGTGCGATGGCGCATATCAGCGGAATAAGTAGGGAAAAAAACCCTTGGAAAGCCTATTGTTCATAAGGAGAAGTTAAGAATTTTTTTCTTATCAAAATATTTTTAAAAATAACATCAGATTAGTACCCCATAAACGATATCTTAAAAATATAAAAAAGTCTGAATTTCATATAATCAAATATTTTTTAATCGCTCTTTTTACAAAAATAAAGAGACCGCCATGAATCGTGGAGACCCCCCTTCAACTCCCTAACATATCTAGACTATATCATAGGTTTTAATAAAAGCTGTTTAAATATTAAAATGATTTCGATGATTAACAGAAAGTTTTTTTTGGTTATATCGATGAATTATAAAAAATATTCAATAAATTGATATAATAATCACTGATTTAATGATTAAATGTCAAAAAATATTAATCATTGTCGGGGGCCAAAAACACATTTGGCCAAAAACACATTTGGCCAAAAACACATTTGGCCAAAAACACATTTGGCCAAAAACACACATTTAATTTATTAATGAATTTTGATCAAAAAAATTATTATTATTTTGATATAGGTTTGGTGGTGGCCTAAAACACACACACTTAAATTTGGTTCAAAGTGCGAAAAGCCCCCTTTTGAAAGTCATTATTTTTAATTTCGCCACCCCTGTTTTAAATGTCGGAGCGTAAAAAATAAATTAAAAAAATAACCAAAATCATTAATAAAAAGACACAAAAA
>SDVU01000181.1:0-18511 GCA_016256075.1 Dictyocoela muelleri | reverse complement strand
TTTTTTTGATTTTTTCAGTGGCAAAACGATCAAAAAATCCAGCGTTTTGCCACCAAGTGGCAAAACGCTGGCTAACGCTTCTGGGTAGCTTAGGAAGTGAGGTATTATTGAACACCAAGAATCAAAAGTCAAAGACAACGGTAGGAGACAACTCTCCGGGTTAGCAGCTATGGATGTTGTCAGCAAGTAATATATATACGCTTAAATCAATCATAATAACTATTTTATTTTTATAATTTTTCAATATTCGAAATTATACCAAATATATTTATTAAAATTGCCTTTTTTATTTTTAATATATTAGATCAAATATTTTACAGCTAGAACTAGTATTTTTTATAATTCTGTATAATAAATTTATAATTTGTAATTTATAATTTATAATTTATAATTAATTTTATGCAAATATAATTTATTAATATTTTTAAGAATAATTAATTGAGATCATTTTTTTTGAAATATTCAAAAATTCTTACAACTTAAAAAAAATATTTACAATAGATAAATTATTTTTTATAAATATCATTTTAAATTTGATCAATAAATTATTTTGATATATTTTAATTAACCCATGATTCCAAAGCATCTTTCAATAAATTACCAAAATAAAGATGAATTAAGAAATGAATTTCTTAAAAAGGTTGTAATTTTGCATCCAGACAAAAATAAAGATAAATCATCTGTTAAAAATTTTTGTGAATTAATGAATGAATATGAATTGTTGAAAAATGGTCTTGAAAATCCACATTTCTATGGTAAATATAAATCCAATGAAAAAATTATTTGCAGGTGTGGTGATGAATATGTAATTGGAAATTTTAATTTAGACAATAAATTTATTGAATGTAATTCATGTTCGTGTTTTATTGAAATTGAAAATATAAATAAATAGTGAATAGAGTTTGAAAAAATAAAATGTTATTAAAATTTTAAATCATATTTTTTTTATTCATTATGAAGAATTTTAAGCCTTTTTTTACTTAAATAATTTTTTGTAAACTATTTTTCGGATCTCATTCGTTTTTTTCCCATTCCAATTTTAGACAGAATTTTTCCAATTCCAGTTTTAGGCCGACTTTTTACCCCATTTTTACAATGAATCAAATTGTAAATTTAATTATATATACCTTTCCCACCCATGGGAGAAAAAAACTGTATAGATCCTATTTTTCATTATCTATATATTATTTTCGTGAATACGATAAACATTTTATCTTTTTGCGGGAATGAAGTTTTAACCGTTTCCTTGTACCCTGTAGGAATAATGATGATGCCATAAAAAAATTGCTGTCTTTAGATCAGTAGTTAGAATTTTTAATGTAATTAAAAAGTATTAAGGTCCGAATTATTTAAATTATCTTTATTATTGTTTAGCGAGTTGAGCGAGTTGCGCGAGTTGAGCGAGTTGCGCGCGACCGAGCAAGAGGCGCGACGGGGAAGATTACTCAAAACAATTTTAGTATAACATTTATCATATATTTTTATATTTATATGTTAAACATTGTCCAAAATACATAACCTATAATCTTATCTTTTTTTATACATGTTATATTCATTTAATTTATGAAAGAACATAAATTTGCTAAAAAAAATAAAAATAATTTTGGAGATTTTACGATTCTAACATTATTAATATTTTATATCAATTATTGTTTAAAAAAAAAGTTATTTTTAATATGCAGTGCCACCCCCGAAAAATACTAAACCCTCTAAAATTATCCACCATTTTTTTCATGAATTTTTTTTATGTGAATAAAAGTCATCATCTCCCAAATCGTTCCCTCCTAAAAAAATTATCGCCTAGATTTTTTAATAGAGTTTTCATTGTTATATCTCCATTTTTCGAAGTTATGTATCCATTTCTTCTAAGTTACAGACACGTTTTTCAAATTATAGAACCATTTTTTGAAGAAATAGACATTTCTATAAAAAATATATACTTTTTTTTCCAGAGTTAAAAACATAATTTAAGACTATAGGGACATTTTTCGGGTCTCATATACGCATTTTAGATATTTATACCAATAATTTACCCACATAAATATTACAGTATCAAAGATCTTAAGAATTGTCAGTACAACTACGTCTGAATTTTGATTTTTCCTATAATATAAAATTATTTAAAAAAAGTCAAGGTGATCTAAATAATTTTCTTTTCAGGAAAAAAATCTAGATGTCGAACAGAGAATTATGCCGATTCTTAAGATATATGATTTATTAATATTATTTAGGTGAGATTATTTTTGTATAAATATTCAAAAATGTGACATAACTCGCGAAAATTGTTTCTGCAAAACGATAAATAGTGTCTATAACTTCGTTAAAAATTGAATTTAACTTTGAAAATGTTTGAACCTATAAAAGCGCGCTTATAACTAAAAATGCGAATAAAAGGCAAACATTAGGCACCGATAATTTTTGCCTCCTATTTATATGAACATTTAAGATTAAACCATAGGCGATATAAGAAATGGTATGATAGATTCTGATAATAATTGCACTTTTGCTTTGTATTTTTATGAAAAATACGAACATCTGAGAATAATTAATAAATATAATTTTTATTAAGGTATTGAGTTTTCTATTGTGATTATTACATTTGATAAGGTCTTTATGATTCCCAGATACATAGCCTCACCCCCTTAACAAAAAAAATAAAAATAACTCTTATGGTCGTGATAAAAAAAATAAAATCATTAATTTTAAAAATTTTTTAATTTAAAATTAATTAATTATAAATTTTATTTGAATTTTATTCATTATCCATTTTTTTTACAAAAAATTAATTAATTTATGATAAGTTGTATAAAATCAATAAATAATCATCAACAAAACTCTTTTAATCATATACCTAAAAAAATTTTTTTATATTTCGTTATATTTTGGTTTATAAGCACTCTTCTTTTTAAACCAGACCAATTTGTTTATATCGTGTTAGTGTGTATAGCAGTTCTAAGATCGTTTTAAAGAGATATTTAATAATGTATATGATTAAAAGAGTTTTCTTTGATGATTATTTGATTGATTTTATACAATTTATTATGAATTAATTATTTTTTTTACTAAAATTGATAATGAATTGTTTTTAATAAATTTGAGCATTAATTAATTTTAAATAAAAAAAATTTATAAATTAATGATTTTATTTTTTTGTCACGACCATAAGGTTTATTTTTATTTTTTTTTGTTGGGAGCAAAGTATGCGGGAACCGGTCATTATTACGCAGTTCGAAGCCGAAATTGCGAATTGAAAAAAAGCAATAAAAAAAAAGATCAAGAAATATGCGTTAAAAAAATGAGCGAAAAAATAAAGTTAGAATTGGTATAATAAATACGGTCAAAAAAATGGCTCAAGAATATTTATTGAATGACTTTGATGTAAAATTTATAAGTTATAACTAAAACTAAGAATAATGGTAAAAATAATGCTAAAAAATAAGGTTGAGAAATACGGGAGCAAAATGTTTTTTTATAAAAAAAAATTCGATCAAGGAAATTTTTGCTGATTATTAATAACTCTGAATAAGTAGGTATATATCACTATAAAAATATATATATATAACTCTGAAATAAATGTGGTTAAAAGTTTATAAAAATAGTTCTATAAGTTTATAAAAGAGAGTAATTTATAATAAAAAAGGGTATCTATAAATCTAAAAAATGATCCATAACTTTAGAAATATGGGTTCGTTATTGTGAAAAAAAGACTATAAGTTTATCCAGCGTTTTTACCTTGGTGTCAAAACGCTAGATTCATTTATCGTTTTGCACTATAAAAAATAATACAAAAGTTGTAAAACAAAAAAATTAAAAAAAAGGTTTTTTTTAATTTTGAAGATACGGCCTAAATTAAAAACACTTTTTTATAATATTTATTTTACTTATGTACATTTTTTATTTTATCATTATTATTTATATACATTTTACTTGTCAATAAATAGAGAATTTGTTGATTTTGTTCTCCACTAATGATATAATTTTTTGTAAAGTTTTCATCTAATAAAACGTGATGGATGCTTATACATATTTGATTATTATCAGGATTTTTTAGTGAAAAAACGCTTGAAGCCAAAAAAATGTCTATAATTCTAAAAATGGTCCATAACATCATAAATATGGGTTTGTAACTATGAAAATGAGACTATAAGGATAAAATAACGAAAATAATAAACCAACCTTGTCACCCTCAGAAAAATGAAATAAAAACAAAGTAATATAATATAAAATAAAATACAATCGCTTGACTCTGAAGGAAAAAGTTTGGATTAAATAAAATATTATGAAGCCAGTATTAGAGGCGTGTTTTTGGCAGAAATTCATCCAGAAGTAAAAAAATGTTATTAATAGGCGGTCAGTAAAAGATTATATAAAAAATAAAGATAAATTAAGGCCCAAATAGCTAATACGGTGTTTACTAAACATACCCCGTGTAAAAAAATTTGTATTCTTAAACAAATTAATAAAAAATTGCTTTTGATAACTGTTAAAGGAAGTTAATTACCGAAACATTATTAAAAACTCGTGCATCATTATTATTTAAGAAACTTTATTTATCATAGTGAGTGAATAGAATATGAAATTTAATAATTTCATAGCTATAATGGTTTTATTTTTTCAATTTTGCAAAAACATGTCATTTCAATAAAGCAATGCTCAGGAGAAGGTATTGTGGCAAATAATTAAACATTTGATGATTTAATATTAGTGTTAAAATAAAATACGTAAAATATGGGGAATAAAAAGTATATAACTGCGATAAAACTCCTATTTTACATAAATTAGTTCATTCATGGGGTTTTCCGTGTTAAGAAAGTAATAAAAAATTTAAAAAGCAAATTAAAATATTCATCGCCTGTAATATGTAATATAGGGAAAAATTATGTAACATGACATCGGAATGTCTAATCATACTCGCGCATAAAAAAACGTCGAGAAGAAATTTTTTGTGATTATTTTACAGCAATAATGAGTTGATCAAATTGTTAGGGGGTACTTACCCCGGTTAGAGACTAGAGAAAATTGATGATAAAAAAAATAAAAAAACGCTTTA
Source organism: Dictyocoela muelleri (assembly GCA_016256075.1). Lineage (NCBI taxonomy): Eukaryota > Fungi > Microsporidia > Dictyocoela > Dictyocoela muelleri. The sequence continues at coordinate 13,461 of SDVU01000181.1, read as the reverse complement.
TATCTAAAATTTTATGCTGATTTAAATAACCGGACATTTTTTATATTAATTTTTATACTTTGATTTTTCTATATTTCGCGAAGCGAAATATAGAAAAATCAAAGTATAAAAATTAATATAAAAAAATGTTCCGAGAAAATAAATCTGCAAAAAAATTTAGATTTTAAGCCTTTTTATATTATCAATGTTCTATGAACTTAACTCAAAATTCACAATACAAACACCTATAAAAAAATTTAATTTCACCCCCATGTTAAATCGATTAAATTATTTGACTGATTTTGAATTTTTTATTTATATTTATGACAAGAAAAACGCCCTTAAATTTTTATAGGTTTTAGGGGCTATTCCACAAACAAAAAGATGCCATAAATGCAAAAATATTATAAAATTAAACCAAACTCAGGAATAATTTCAAATATGCTTGAAATGTAGAAAATAAAGCTGTTTAAAAAATTTGCTTTCTGATTGTCTAAAAATACTAAGATTGATTCTGTTATGTTCTTAAGGTTGCTTTTTATTTTTTATAACCGCGACTATTTTACATCTGAATATAGAATGAACAATTTTAGGATCTCCGAAAATATGTATGGCACATTAGTATCGTTATAGAGAGACTAAATAAGTGAATTCGTTGTTAAGAATCAGCGAATGTTGGGGTGTTCTATAAGAAGTTAACATAGATAAATATTTTTGGAGCTTAAGAAAATATAGAGTTGGAAGATCAAGAAAGGCTGTCTAGACATGGAGAACAAATAAAAAAAGACAGGAAAATTCTTTTTCTACTGCGAGTAGACAAATTAAATTGTAAAACACGGATCCCTATTATACAAAAAAATATTAAAAGCACCAGCTATGTTGTATCTAATAAATAGTCTGCATACAAATCTATAGGAAATTATTTTAGCGATTCTGTATGTCATAAATATAATTTCGTTTAAAGGAAACCGAAGCAGACACGCATACTAATGAAAATACTTGGTCGTTAAAAAAAAAAAATAAGACACTATAGTTATGGTATGAGAATTGAAACATTTAACGATCATTTAAATATTTTTATGTTTTTAAGAATTATAAACATATTGAATTTGGCAAATTTCTGGATATTATAATGAATTAAATCTATTCTATAAAATTTTAAGTATTTTTTAATTCCGTTATTCTATTTTTTAATTTTTAAAATTTGTTTATTAACTTTTAATTTTTTTTTTTAATCATCAATTTTAATATAGGTGTTCGAATCGTGACCAGGGTATGGGACCATTAAGAAATTGACGATAGATAAAAATAAAATAACGCTTTATATCTAAAATTATATGCTGATTTACTTTTTCTAAAAAAAATTCATATTTATTTTTATACTCTTTATTTTTTTATATTTCGCTTTTCGAATTATGGAAAAATAAAAAGTATAAAAATACATATAAAAAATGTTTCAGGAAAATAAATCAGCATATAATTTTAGATATAAACTGTTTTTTTTTATTTTTATCTATCGTCAATTTTTCTATGGTCTCTAACCCGGGTAAGAACCTCGTTTGGTCCTTGCTAGTTCATATTGTATTTGAATTTTCATGTTGTTTTTTGAAAATTTTAGAACAAGATAAGAGCGACATGAAACAGATGAAAGATTTTTATGAAAAAATATTATTTATAATTAGAAGAAAATTACTGATCATGAAGATAAAATCATTTGTAATACGATTTAAATTGGGGAATATGAAATTCAATTTAGCATTAAAAAAACAAAATTTTAATCATGAAAGTAAAAGTTCTGGTCAAAAAAACTCAAAATACTGATCGTTTAATAAGATCGATGTCGAAATTTAACAGGTGTTTTTAAATAAAAATGCTACTTGTAAGACAAAAAAATATTAAGATTTTCTCTATTTATGTATGTGTTCGTGTTCTTTTTAAATTTTTTTTAAAACAACGTATAATTGAAAAAGGGTACAAAACTGAATAACCCCTATATATTTATGCCGGTTTGGTGTTTTTTCAAATTTTTCAAATTTTTCAAAAACAAAAATTAAAATTCAAAAATATCATGAAAATTTAAAAACAATATGAAAATTTAAATCCAAGATGAAAATTTAAAAACAACATGAGAATTCAAATACAACATAGAAATTCAAAAACAATATGACGCTGGCATGAACCAATTGTATATATTAAATCTATGGCTCTATAAATTAAATGGATAAAACAATCAAAAACGGATTTCTTATTTTATCAGATAATTGTCAAGCTTACAAACCGACTTTTTAATCTAATCATTAAGCTTTGCTGCCATAAAACTTACCGAAGATGGGTTTTTTGTCTGATATGATACCGAATATGAGTTGCGGTGTCTGATAAGATACCAAAGATGAGTTGCGGTGTCTGATAAGATACCAAAGATGAGTTATTTGATATAAAAAGTTCAGTTTCTGACAACGTTCGAGTCTAATAATAAAATTAAAAATATATAAAACACATATAAGTAGTAAAAAATTATCTTTAAACTAAAATTATAACTTCGATAGGCTCAAAAGGCCACATTATTCAGGATATGTATTGTATACATATGAAAAATCCGTTTTTACACAGACAATGATATAAAAATTGTCTTAAAAAATTTGAAAAAATTACGAGCAAGCTGATGAATCTAAGATTACCGTAAAGCGGCAACTCTCCTCATTGGGGCGAGTTGCCGCTTTTTCGGTCCAAAAAAAAAACACCCCTATGAATCATGAAAAAATCATAGGAATAAAAAGTCAACGAAATGGAAGAAAAATATTATTGAATGGCTATGCCTACAACTACCACCGCGTTAAAGATCAAATAATAACATGGAGGTGCATTAATAGAAAATGTCCAGGTATAATAAAAACTTATAGTGGGGATGATGTTAAAATAATTACAGTTCACAAATGTGAACAAAATTTTGATAAGAATGAAGCCATGTTTTTAAATTTTAATACAATAAAAAGATCAATTGAAACCAATGAAAGGCCAAGGGATATATTTATTGGAGAAATGAAAATGGTACCATCAACTGCCTCTCGTTTTCTGCCTAATGAAAAAAATCATACTGATAAATTAACAAAAATAAGACGAAAAAACAATATAATAAAAAAGAGGAAGATATTCCATTTTCGATAAAAAAATCATTTTCTGGTGAGTATTTTCTACTGCATGATTCTGGGATGAATAATGAAAATCGATTTATTATTTTTAGCACAGAAACACATCTTTTATATCTTAAACAATCTCAAGCATGGTATTGTGATGGAACATTCAAATTCAGTATCAAGGAATTTTGAACAACTATATACTATTATTGGCAGTATAAAGGAAAAAAAAACTTACCTTTAGTTTATATTTTAATGAAGAATAAATCAAAAAAATGTTATGATGAAGCGTTTTATTATTTGAATAATTTAATCAAAAAGCAGCCTAGATTTATAATTATTGATTTTGAGATGGCAGCATATCTAGTTAATGATATTTATAAAAACTCGGAAATAACAGGCTGTTTTTTTCACATTAGTCAAATTTTATTTCGAAAAATTCAAAGTTCTGGTTTGACGACTTATTATAAATCTAGTTCGCAAATAAGAGAGTGTTTAAAAATGATATTAGCTCTCGCCTTTGTTCCAAAAAATGATCTGTCAAATATGATTTATAAAATGGATATCTATATTAAAAACAATGAAAATAAAAAGAAATTAAAATATTATGGGAAAATTTTAAACAAACATATCGCCGTTATTGTTCATTTGATGATTCTAATTACAATAAAGCAAATGTTTTTTTCTACACATTTCTGGTCCGTGGTTTCCAGAATATTAATGATGTTCCAAAAACAACAAATTGTCTTGAAGGTTGACATCGTTCATTAAATAATAATTTTATTCATTCTCATCCTAGTATTTATGAATTTAGAGAGGAATTAAGAAAACAACATGCAAGCATAGAACATAAAATAAACAGGTTATTTTTATCTGATAATATTAAGAAATATGATGGAAACGCAGAATTAAAGCAAAAAATAATTAGATATGATGATTTTATTGGAATTCAGTATTTGAAAACAATTGCTTCATTATTAAAAATAATAAATAAAATTTGATTTACCCTATTAATTTAAAGATTTAGTGATATTTGACTTTTTTTTCTAATTTAATATTAACATATTCTTTCTTTTTTCATTCTTGGACTTGATTTTTTATTTCATATATCGAACTTAAAATTTATAAAAAAATTGAACCGAAAAAGTGGCAACTCGCCCCATTGGGGCGAGTTGCCGCCCAGCCGTGGGGGAATGAGTGCAGCGACGCATCTCGGCTAAAAGTAGTTAAAAATAAAATTTCTTGAAAAGCCACTAATTACCTGTACCTGCTGAGTCATTGATAAAACGAAAATCGCGTATACAGCTGAACTTCTGGGTAGCTTAGGAAGTGACGTATTATTGGAACACAAGAACCAAAGTCACAGCCACGGTAGGAGACAACTCTCCGGGTTGGCAGCTATGGATGTTGTCAGCATGTAATATAATATATAGATTTTTTTTTAATTTAAATCATAAGGAGATATTAAAAGCTTACAAATTCAAATTTACAAATGCTCTGGTATTCTCAGATTTTCTTATAAAAAGACATTAAATTCTTATAAATCATGTAAAATCGAGCATTAAATATATTTTGTTTTATGTTTTCGCACTTTTTTAATCTAAAAGATATGATTGTTATACTCGGATTTAATCTTAAGACTCATTTCGTCTATAATTAAGACATTATTTTTATAAAATGCCAAACGATTTGAAATTTATATCGATTAAAAGAGGTTTATCATAACTAATCACAACTTTCAATTTCGCCATGTAATGTAACGCAACTTAACGAATTTTTTACAAAACACCTTACAAAATATTTTGTTACTTTGTTTAAGCTCTATTATTTTTTCATGAAAACCGAGTTTTTCAAAAATTTTGCTGTGTTTAATCTGTTTTTTTTATCTCGTAATTTTTTCTTTTAACGTATGAATGCATCAATTTTTTTATATTAATTTTTAGTACAAGACAAATTTGAACATCATTTCATCAAATTATCGCGATAATCAATATCTATTAAACAATTTATTTTCCTAAGAATAGATGTTGGAACAGGCTTTGTAATATTATACATCTAAATAAATTTTGTATCATTTATCCCTTGCCATTTATTTTTTTCAGAAATCTTTTTTATCACAATCAAGTTTATTATTTTCGAATTTCTTGTAATAAGGATCTAAAAAAATTTACCAAAAAATGGTTTTAAAATAATATTTGCTTTTGAAATAAGCCTATGTGGCTAAAAATTAGCGAATCTACCCCCCCCCCAAATAAAAATTAAAAATAACACTTAATGGTCAATGAAAAAACAAATAAAATATATAATTAATTAATTTAATTAAATAATAGATATATTATCGTAACTAAATAGCTTTCTTCATCATTCCTTTTCATCATATATCTCAATAGATAAGTTCTTATATACTTCTTTTTTTCGATGGGCAAAGGTATTTGTCTCTTAAGGCATACCAGTTCGATTCAATTGTATTGTTATGACATCTTGAAACCGGATCAACAAAGTTTTTTTAATCATTAAATGTTGAATGTGAGTACCCAATGTTTTTCAAAATATCATATCTTTTCCATTTATCTGTATATATAACAGAGTTTTTGTTCACATGCATCAAAGTAAATAAAATGAACCTCCATTTCTTTTACTGATAGGAATTTAAACTATTTTTCTATCTTCACTACGCTCAACCATCCCGAAGACCCGCAATTTATTTATTATTCTACATCTATTGTATTTTCTTTTTTACTAAAACACTCTCATCTGCTTCAACAATAATACCATCTCCTCCAATCTTTTTCATAACTCTGAGATACTTATTAAAAAGAAAATCACTGATTCTAACATTACCCTTATTACACTATTCACATTTAATCGATAAGCAATTTCATCGAACTTCTTGCCTTCATAAAAAAATTGTTTTCCAGACTACAGTCAAATCTAAGCGTATATGCGATAGAGGTGTACTACGAAATAAAGAAAATTGGTATCTGCATATTTTAGCGGTACATCTATAGGCCCAATACTTTCGATAAACAATGTTCATAATATTATGACATTTTGGGCACCGATTTTCTTTATTTCTAAGTACTAAATCTATAAATTTTTTTCAATTTCGTTTTTCTTTTCATTGACCATGAAGGGTTATATTTTTAATTTTTATTTGGGGGGTAAATTAACTAATTTTCTTCCAACCTATGTATTTTTTTAAATAAATAGGATCAAAAAAATCGACAAAATCAAAATTCTCGATAGTCTAAAATTTAAAAAAAAATTTATGTACACTTTAATTGGTGCTAAAAAGCGATTTATATTATATTTGTCCTACATTTAATCAATTTTTATAGCGTAAATATTCACTCCAGTGCATTAATTACTTAGATATAAAAAAATCGACATTTTTAGAGACTAAAAAAATCGACGACTACTGTAGTTAAGATTTTGGCAAGTATAATTTATGAAGATCTTTATATTAGGTAAATAAACAAAATTGATATCTTAAATTCTTAAACGTTTAGGATTATCAATTTTTTCTTGAAGAGAAATTTTTATATTGAGTATAATGCTACGATAAACTGTTAAAAGTTATTTACGAAAGATTCGATTATCATATTTGATTTATTATAAAATTATACTCTTTATTATAAATTTTAAAAAAATTTTAATCTTCAAAAAAGGTTTTAATGCTGAACGGAGAAGTAATATACTATTTTATGTGTAAACTTTTAATTACAAAGGGCATTTTTTCATTTGAATGATTATTATATTATAATGATTAATTAAGTATTAATATTAATGATTAATATTATTAAAAATCAATTTAAAGCATTAATATTTCAAAATCAATAATTTTTCTTTTTTTGCTCGATCACATCAATTAAGATGAAATGGTTTTACTATCAAACATATTTAATTACAAAACAATATACATCATTTTATACTTAAATCATTGATTTTCTTACAAAGCCACATTTCAGGACCATCTTTTACATTTCCTTTCAAAATGTTTTCTAATTTTTCAATAATTATATCAAATGAATTATCGTCGACTTCATAAGAATGAAAAATTTCTTCAATGAAATTTAAAGTTTGAATAAAATTTGAAAGTTCAGATTTGTTCTTGAGATTTAAGTTATGAAGATTTTTTTCCAAATAATTATTTAAAAACTCAAAAAGTCCTTCAAAATAAGATTTTGATTTAAAAGTCATGTTTTCTAGTTTAATACGAATATATTCCTCATTTGAAGAGTCATCAATATTATCACCAATATTATTATCATTATTATTATCATTATTATTATCATTATTACCGATATTATTATTATCATTATTATCTTTGTAAAGCCCCATTTCAGTTTTAAAAAGGTCTAAATATTCATAATTATTTTTAAGGCGTTGCTTTTTTATTTGAAGAAGCTGCGAGTTGTAAATTATTTTTTTGATTTGATCAATATAAAAATTATTTTGAGTATTTTGATCAATATAAAAATTATTTTGAGTATTTTGATTAGGTAAGGAAAATTTACCTTCACGACAAATTTTATCAAAATAATAAAAAACATTCAAAATATTTTCGAATCTATAGCCATGTTTGTAACGTTTAGAAATTAATTTAATCTTTTCACGCAATTCTTCAATTTTCTGTGAATTTTCAATTCTCTCAATAGTGCCGGCAACTTTATCAAATGTTTTTTTAAATTTTACAACACTTTTTACGTAATAAAAAATATTTTTTGATAAATCTGACAAATCAGTTTTTTCGATTTTCTTTTTCGAAATTACATTTTTAAATTCATCAAAATTGAGATCTAAAGATTTGTAAATGATCGGTGAGAATGTTAATTTCATGTCATTTTCAAGTTTATTCAGAATTAAATACATACAATCAAAAAAACTAGAGAAAAATTCTATTTCTGATTTGTATTTTTTGAATAAATTTATGATTTTTTGAATGTAGTGAACCATTCCAGACGAATAATTCAGATCATGAGCATTTCCTTTGATTAAAATTTTTTCAATATCTCTTTTAAAATGATTTTCTTTCTTTTTATAAAATTCGTTTATCAATTCATTGGTCATTCTAAAAATTTCTTGCAAAATTATTTCGCTTGATCTTTTTTGTTTTTCTTTTGAATTATAATTTGAAATTTTTTTTGATATAAAATTGTTAAAATCAACCAAAAAATTCCAATTTGGTGGAATTGTTATGGTGTATTCACCATAATTCGGAATTAAATTTACATTTTGAAAAATTTTTGAAATTCTGAATCGATTTGGAAAAACTTCTCTAAAGTTTACGATATTTTCAATGTAGTCTACATTAAACTCATTCGGAACAAATCCATCTTCATCAGAATATGCTTTTATAAGTCTTTTTATTTCATAAACAATTATTTTTACAAAGATATCGTCATTTTCTCTAAAAATTTTAATTTTATTTTCCTTTTCTTCTTCAAAGAAATTTTCTAATTCTGGTATTATGATGATTTTTTTCATTCTTTTAATTCTTAAAAAGACATTTTCTGCGTATCTTATGATTTTTGGAATTAAATTATTTGATGTTGTTGTCAGTGACTCGAAATTCTGAAAAATATTTTTTTTAAAATTTTTGTAAAGGCGATTGTCGAATTTTTCAATTGCGCCTAGTCTTTTGATCAAATTTAAAAGTACGTCAATTTCGTGATTTTCAACATCGTCCAACGAGAAAATTAAATTTTCAAGTCTTTCCGAAATATTTTTATAAAGAATTTTTCCATAAATCGATAAATTATGACGCATTTCTGAAATTGCTTGAAAACCATCTAATTCATTCATAAAGTCAATCGAATTGATAAAAAAATTGACTTTATCAGGCAAATTATTAAAATGAAATTCTTGCTGCATTTTCATCAATTTGAGTTCATCATTAATATTTTGAATCTTTAAAAAAATTTCTAAATTTGATTTTTCATTTTCAATTTCTAATTCAAAATGTTCGTCGATTTTCTCATTCATCCTTTTCTCAATTTTTGTTGCAAGTTTGTTATTTTCAGAAAGCAGTTTTTCACAATTTAAATATTTTTCGTAAATATCTTCGTAGATGTTGATTGATTCGGCGAATTCTTGATAATTTGACTCTACTATCTGGTCCATAGTAATTTGCAATTTGTGGTAGATGTCTTTCAAAGCATTCGCCTTCGCTGATTCTATTTTAAGTTCGTGAACGTATGGTAAAGGATTAAAGTCTTGTTTTAGAAAGTCATCCCAATCAACCTGTAATTCTTTTAACACGTTCTTCATGGGTTTATTTTTTAAATAAATAATAAAATGCATAAAAATTATTAATAAAATTATGAGTAAGTTTATGCTTTATAGAAACAATGCATAAAAATTGAAAGTATAAATAAAAATTTTTAGCATAAACAAAAGAAGAGATCATTTTAATGAAAACCTAATTTAATAAAAAAAACTTTCTGATTGAAAAATTAATTCTAATAAAATCAATTTAATTAATAATTATCAACTTAATAATAATCAACTTAATAATAATCAATTTAATAATAATCAACTTAATAATAATCAATTTAATAATAATCAATTTAATAATAATCAATTTAATAATAATCAATTTAATAATAATCAATTTAATAATAATCAACTTAATAATAATCAATTTAATAATAATCAACTTAATAATAATTAATTTTAAATTATTGGGCAATAAATAAAATAATTGAAAGAAGATTAATCCGATTTGTTTAAATCCTGTGCATATTTAATAATTCTCACAACATCCTTTCGTTTAAGAACATTAACATGAACCTCAACATCAAGACTCTTTTTAAATTCATAAATAGAAGAATTAAGAAAAACCTTTTTGCTATTCAACATATGTTTTATTCCTGAAAAATCTAACGCGATAAAATTAACAGAACATGGCATTTCTATTGGTGCTAAAGATTTGATAAAATCAAACGCTTCATTTCTCAAAATATTATCTTCATCGTCTTTTTTCTCAAAATTAAATGTTTTTGGGAAAATTGGAGCAAATGCAACATTCTCAAGAGCCTCCAATTTCAACGACAAAAAACGTAATTTAGACTCGATTGAATCCAAAGGTGAAAAAATTGTAACAAAATTTTTATAGTTTTTAAAGAAATCACTAGGATTAAAAACATCAGGGTTAAAATTTTTACTCAACATTTCAAACGCTCTTTGAAACTCGTCAGTCATTCGTTGTTGGGTACTCAAAATCACATTATGGGTCGAACACATTGTTGGATAAACTGGTGTGATTACTGGCATCCTATGAAAACGATCACCTGGATTGGTTTTGGGGTCCCACATCTTGAAATTCAGATTTAAATCTTCAGTATTTCGCAAAATAACAGGCAATGGCCATTTCCATTGAGAATAAATTTCAAAAAATTTTTTAACGATCGTGAATGACGAAGCATTTGGAAATAATTGGCAAATTCTAGCTACCGAAATTGCATAAGCCACTCCACCAAAATATCCATAAATATTTCCATAAACGCATCTTCGTCTAGCCCAAAACTTAATGCATCTAAGTGCAGAATGATAAGTCTTAGTGTCGGGAACAAGTTTTAAAATTTCATCAGCAACCCTACACCCGTTAAGACTCATGACACACTTCTCATCCATGCCTCTCAGAATATTATTATTTAAAAGAGATACATTTTCAGGTACAGAATTCATATTAAGTCTTGCAAAAAGTAAATCAATGGATATTTTTCTGTATTTTAACTTTATTAGTGGAACGTAAGCATCCTCAATTTTTGTGACCTCGCTAATAGACGAATCGTTAACCAACATTTCATAAAAAACCAAATTAAAATCATTTCTGGAAACAAAATTAGGGACAACACACAACGTATCAATGTCAGCACCCTTGCTATGAACACCAAGCCTGTAACTTCCAAAAGTAAATATCTTACCACCAGTATTTTTAGTATTAACACCTTTCATCACAGCAACTTTTTGAACAAATACCTTAACCAAATGATCAATCCTCCCCAATACTCTCTCACGAACAATTCCTTCCTCTTCACTCTCAAAAAAATGCTCCTTCAAAAATTTTTCCATTAAGTCAGTTTGATCGATGTCTTGTTTTAATGATTTTTCTAAAGACAATGGTCCAGTTACACCGTATTTCAAATTCATTAGGATGGGCAATTTATTTTTTTTTAAATTTGTAAAATGATATTTCTTTCAGATTTCAAAATTAATTGAAATTTCAAAATTTATTGAATTTCAAAATTTATTGAATTTCAAAATTTATTGAATTTCAAAATTTATTGAATTTCAAAATTTATTGTAATTCAAAACGAAACTAGAATATAAAATGAAATTGTAATTTAAAATAAAATTGTAATTCAAAACGAAACTAGATTTTAAAATTCTCATGTAATAACAATAATTACATAACAATCTAAATTCACAATTAAATTTAAAATTTTGTATTTAATTACAAATTAAATTCAGAAAATGTATAATTAATTAATCATTAATAAAGAAAAAAAAAGATAATTTGTTTAATAAGGGGTCATGTTAAGTCAGGAAACATATTATATCAAAAAAAAGAATTCAATAAACATTTTTATAAACTTTATTTAATATAGTCCTTCACAATATGTGGACCATGGGAAAAAATGTAACTGGAATTTAAAATAAAAGTGTAATTTATAATAAAAGTGTATTTTTTTAAAATTTATAAATCAAAATTCGCTATATCTTAATCATTATAAAAAGTTTATTTCATCTTATGTCATGATAAATTACAATTTTGATTATAAATATTATAACATATGCTTATATATTAATGCTTTAAAATTATTTTTCAAAGTAATATTTGTTATTTTCAAAAAATAACTAGCAAAATATATTACATGCTGGTAGCAACCATAACTGTTTACCCTGATAGTTATTTCCTATCATAGTCTTTAGACCTTTGGTTTCTGGTGTTCAAATAATACCTCAAATCCTAAGCTACCCAGAAGCTCAGCTGTATACGCGATTTTCGTTTTATCAATGACTCAGTAGGATACAGTTAATTAGTTGCCATTCATGAATTTTTATTTGGTACTGAGTCCCCATATGACCTAGAATTAGACCCAGAAAAGGCAATCCGAAAATGATAAAAATATGTTTTTTTTGGAAAGATCTCGGCGTGATATTTGCGGGTATCATGTTAATAATAAATTTTCATTCTAAAAATGGTAATATACACAAGTATAAATCAAAGATTTTTATTGTACATATTGCCATTTTTTTATAAAAATTTATTATTAACTTTATTTTCGCTAATATAACACTGAGAGCGTCTCAAAACATATTTTTTTATCATTTTTTGATTTCATTTTCGGGTCTAATTCTTGGTCATTTGAGGTAAAAAATGATTTTGTTGACAAAACTATTTTAAATTTTTAGATTTAAGTAAAGGTTGCTAAAAAATAAAATGGATGATAGATGATTAAATTAGAATGTTATTAAAGAACTTTGTATATCATACCTTTGTGTTAAATGTCAAAAAATCTCGTTCTGAAATTAAACATAAAAAGTGGTATTCTAGTATATTTGTTACATGTAGCCCTTTTAAAATTTTAAGATCGTTAATCAATATCAATCATTTTTTTACACTTATCTCATTATTTTATTGAAATTTTATAGAATTAGACCGCGAAAAGGCAATCAAAAAAGGATAGAAAATATGTTTTTGGAAAGATCTCGGCGTTATATTAGAGAAAATGAAGTTTATGTGGAAAAATATAAAAAATATTTATATTTTAGGACTTTGTACTAAAATATAAATATTTATTATTTTTTTCAAATAAACTTCATTCCCTCTTATATAACGCCGAGATCTTTCCAAAAACATATTTTCTATCCTTTTTTGATTGCCTTTTCGCGGTCTAATTCTTGGTCATATGAGGGACTCTGTACCTTTTATTTTTCACTACTTTTTACCGATATGTGTCGCCGCTCTCTTCTCCACACCTAGGAGAATCCCTTCTGGTTCATCGTCATATTGAAAAAAGTCTAAATCAGCTATACCACATTAGAGCAGCTGTATATTACTACTATATTTCTATAAGTATTTGACTGCTTAATGTCATTCCCTTATTATTTATTAAAGAGTGACTTCAGCGGGATTTAAACCACGATATTTAAATTTTACATTCAAGAGTGTTAACCACTGAGCTATCTAGTCACATGATTTTGTTTTTCTATTCTTTTGGAACTTTTCTATTTTGAGGTAGCAGAAATCTCGAAGAACAGAAGAGATGAATGTAAACATTTAATTTATAAAATGCGTAATTTTTAAATGTGTATAACAAGAGATATTTATTTTTACATG
>SDVU01000180.1:0-18545 GCA_016256075.1 Dictyocoela muelleri | reverse complement strand
AAAAATTTAAGAGATTATAATTGATTTTTTAAATTTTAATTTTTCGTTATTAATCAAGAAGATTAATTAACTTATAATTACATATATACTGTCTCTAAAATTGAAATTAAAAAAATTTTTTTGATCAAAAGCTTAAATCAATATAAAAAAATAATGTCTACACAGTAATAATAATGGTGTAACAAGTTTTCAAAATAAGATTAAAAACTAAATATTTGAAAAATCTGAAAAATATAATTCAATAAACATCGCGAAATTTTTAATTTGATCCAATTATAAATAGAAATCATAAGTAAAACTATAAATAATAGAAATATTAGATTTTTAAAATATTGAATTTAAAAATAATCATATTTATGGATTTTTTTTCTTAAAATTAAGGGCTCGACTCTCGTTGTATTTTTTTTAATATTTTATTATGAACGATTAAAAATATTGATCTTATATTTAATTAAAAACATTTTTTTATTAACAGAAATACATTTTTATCATAGAAAGAATATATTAAAAAAATTTACTTTGTTTTATGAAATTATTATTTTTTTTGGTTTTTTCAATCTTCATATTTCAATTTTAAATTATATCGTCGCTTTTTTGTATTGTATTAATAAATTCTTAAATTATATATTTAATTATACCGCCATATAGTATGATAACTTTAAGATTATGCTTAAAAAGCATAAAAATATTTTTTTAATTATATATAATTATAAATAACCATTTTGTATATATTATTTATATTTGAACTTATATATCATAAAATGATTATTATTCATAAATATTAAAAGAAACACTTGAGAATATTTTGTATTATTAAATATCCATTTTCATTAAAATATTTTTAAATTATTTATTTTTGTATATTTTTAATAAAATATTATTTAACATTTTTTTTGAATTTACAATACGTCATTAATTCGGTATATTATCACATGTCGATAATTTGCAACTTAAATTATACTTTCTAAAATAATTTATTTTATTATAAAATTATAATTAGTTATTATATCACCAAAGTTTATATTTTTTCTTGATATTTATATTGTACAAAATGAATTTCTAAGAAGATCTTAGAAATCTAATTTTTTGATAGAAATGAAATTTTCACACAAACACTTCTAAAATTATCAAACAATATTTCGGTAGATTTTTATTTTCAAATAAATATGCAATTTAAATCGTTAATACTGAATTTTTTATATTTAATCATAGATCTTCAAAATTTTATCATTTTACAAGCTATCAGAAATTTTATATAGCGTGTTTATATATTTTTTACTAAAAAATAAAAATTTAATTAAAGTTAGAATGTTTGGTTTTTTTAGATGGAATGCATAGTATTTCATTTTTTTCATCTCATCGCATTTAATGAATCGTGTAAAAAATGAATGTCTACATTGGTAAACTAAATTTTTAAATGATTTAATTCAAATATAATAAAGTTTCTTTCAAAATAGAGCTATGAAATATATTTTGTAAAACATAATTATTGTTAGATTATAAAGTTAGTTTTACTTGAGTTACAACTGAATATAGAATCATATTTAATGATATAATATACTGATTTTTATGAATTTATGAAAAATATTTGATTATATATTACATGCTGAGAACATACATAGCTGCCAACCCGGAGAGTTGTCTCAAACCTTATTCTTTAGACCTTTGTTTCTTTGTGTTCCAATAATACGTCACTTCCTAAGCTATACAGAAGCCCAGCTGTATGTGATATTTTCGTTTATTCAATGACTCAGCAGGATACTGATAACAGTAGCTTTTCAAGAATTTTACTTTTTTTGCTGAGATGGGTCGCCGCTCTCATCCCCACGCCTAGGAGAGTTCTTTTGCGTCATTGTCATACTAGACCAAGTCTTAATCAGCGACACCACACTGAAACAACTGTATATTATATTATGATAAATACTAAAACGGGTTAGGGACACTGGAAAAATTGAGCTTAAGAAAAAGTATAAATGTAAAAAAGAACTATAAAATTTTCTGTGATTAAGACCGCAGATAATATTTTTTATTATACGTTATATTACTATATTTAGTATATTTTGTTTTGCGATATTTACAAAATTTGGTAATATAACAAATAATAAATAATATAATTCTATGATTAATAATTACCAGAAAATTTTATTGTTTTTCTACATTTATACTTTTTCTTAAGCTCAATTTTTCATGGGTCCCTAACCCGTTGTAGTACCCTATGATTATAAAGTTTTGACTGCTTAAAGTTTTTCTCTTATTATTTATTAAAGTGTGCCGTCTGCAGATTTTGAACCTCGATACTTAAATTTCACATTCAAGAATCTTAACCACTGTGCTCTCTGGCCCAAAAATATTTGATTTCTATTATATAACTTGTTAATTATATGTATCATATAGTTTTACAATTTGAATATATTTAATAAATATATATTAATATTAGATAACGTAAAACCGAAAATTATATATTTTTCATTTTAGTTAATTATTTTTCTTTCGTTACGAGATATAATGCAATTCTGCAAATATCAATACTCCTATCAAATTAAATTTTAAATTTTAAAAAATTAATTTTTGGGTGCTTTATAGATATAAGCCGTTTTTGAATGTAAGCCGTTTTTAAAAAGAATTTAACATCCCCTTTAATAAGAATATGCACGACAGAAATTATTCCATCAACTAACCTTGAAAAGGCAATACTCAATGAAGACGAAATTATCAATGTCAAATTTTCAAAAAAATATTAAAAAGATGTTTATTTGGTCAAAAATCGAGATACTAGAAAACATGTCATATACAAACTTATAAGAAATTTTTGCACTTGCGAATGTGGAAAATCCACGACTTTAATAAAGAAAACAAAAAATGTAGATTGTTACGCTTGGTCTTGTAACGAAAATAATAGGAAAGAAGTCTCTATGCGAACTGGAACTTTTTTGAGGGCTTTGCAAAGCCGTTCGAAGATATTATGCCTTTCATATATTTTTGGTCTTTTGCTCTGTACAATTAGCTATTAAGTCGTTTCTGGGATTTAATAAAAATGTAATTTCGGATTGGTGTCTTAAATGTAGAATGGCCTGCAGAGAATCCTCAAAAACAATTCAGAATTTTTTATTGGTATTTTATATATGATGGTACTCCGAAAGTAGTAGAGATAGACAAATATATATTTTCAAAACGTGAATACAATGTAGGACGTTTACCAAATGGGCAATAGGTGTTTGGACTTTTAGAACGTGGAACATTCAATTGTATTTTGATTACTGTTTCTGCTAGATCTGCAATTACTTCATGACCTATTATAATTAGATATGTAGTTGCAGGCACTTTGATAATAAGTGATAATGGGGTTATGGCCCAATTGTTCCATATTCTACTAGTTTCAAATCCCACCAGTTCCAAAATATTATAAGATATTGTTTAATACACTTTAAATAAGTAAATGAAATATTAATAAATTAATAGCAAAAAGTCTGAATTGTTTTTTTTAAAAAGTTACAGTTTTTCTTGTTAACATTAAAAATATAGGCTAAAGTAGGCTTAACTCATTCTTCTTAAGATTTCTACGATTGAATCAATTATTTTTTCGATGTAATGAAAGACTTAGAAATTATGAGATAGAAATCTTATAAAAAATAGAGTTAAGCTCAAATTCCTATGTACTATGTTCAGTAAAACGAATTATAATTTTCAAAAAAATATTTCAATTTAGACTTTTTACTAATAGCTTATTAATATTGATTTCTTATTTAAAGTGTATTAAACGACATCTTATAATATTTTGGAACTATTGGAATTCGAACTAGTAAAATTTGGAACTAGTGTAATTTGGAACTAGTGGCTATACAAAGATAAATTTCGTTCTTATTCTCAAGTTAATAATCATGGATATCAGCATTTAACAGTAAATCATAGCCGAAATTTTATGTCCTTGGATGACTCAAAAGTTTGCACTCAGAACATCGAGAGTCTTTGGCATCATGTTAAGAATCGTTTAAGATCACAATGGGGAACAACGCATTATATGTTAGATGGATATTTGACAGAAATTATGTTTAAGAAAAGATACTCTAAAAAATCTAAAAGGATAAACTATTTTATTATAGCTTTACAGTCATTAAATCATTTTAATTGAAAAAAAAATAATTTTTTTTAAAAAACGACTTATAAGGTCAAAACTGCTTATAAATTCGTAAACGGCTTGTAAATTCAAAAACGGCTTTCAAATTCAAAACGGCTTATATCTATAAAGCACTAATTTTTCATACTAAAAATTAAATAAAAATCTACGACAAATAATGTCCCTCATTTTTTTAAGATAAAAATCAATTTTTGATAGTGAATCTTATTAATAAAATAATTAATACCATGGCTTGAGAAATAATGTTTTCTTAATTTATTAATAAAAAATCAATTTTTTTATAATGAATTTTAGATTATGAGTTTTAGATTACGAATTTTATATTATGAATTTTAGATTATGAATTAAATTATTTTTTAATTATATAAATTTACAAAATTCTATAGATATTGTTTTTTTGAATCATTATAAACTTTTTCGGAATCTAAGAACTCAATCTTCTATGTTAAATAATTATTTAATATTTTTTTGGAAAAAATCTTTATTTTCTCGTAAAATGTAAATAAAAACAGAAAAAGAAAAAAAATAACTAATGGTATATATATGTTCATAAAATAATTCTAGATTATCATATTAAAAATAAGAACAAAACACTATTCGTAATCAAAATCCTTTGTTTTTAAACATAAAATGTTATGTTATAACGATATTGTTACTGAAAAATTATTTATTTAATATTTTAGAAAATGAAAATAAAAAGTATATTAAAAAATAATCTAATCATATGTGATTAACGCGCTCGAAGTACATTTGATCGTGAAAATCTCGCGCGTATGATGTTCTTTTAAATATGTAAAAAATGTTAGTATAGATAGTGAGAACTGAAATAATGCAGTTACTTATATCAGATTCGATCATAACACGTTAAATAATATTTAAGTATCTGGTAGAAAGGTTATTAGTTTTAAAATTAAGTTTTAAAGGTTAGTCAACATAATGATAGTTATAATTCTCTTTTCAAGTGTATTGATCTTATACAAAATTTGGGAGGAATAAGTCACAAAGAAAAGAAAATTTTCATTCTAGAAAATATTTCTCTAACACTTTTATAATGAGAGATTTTGTATTTTATTTCATGCAGATAATAGTACATGATTGGCGGATTCCGAAAGAAATAATATTTTTCAAAATTTAAATGTTTATTATACCCGTAACTTACCTTAAAACTCACAATTTTAGAGAAAAGAGAATTCTATAATCGGGTGAGTAAGAAGATATTGTGTAAGTCTATGACACTTTGAAATTTTTATTTGATTAATATTTTAGACAATGTAGTTTTTCATTTTTAGTAATTGTAAAATAGCACCGAGAAGTGTAAACTATTATTTGAAAAGTTCGATATTGATATTTTTAAATTGAAAATCACAAAAATAAATATTTACAGGATTTAGATGTTTAATGATAGAATATGTAAATAAATATAGACGTGAATAAAATTCAAGGCAATTGATAATATTAGAATTTGATCTATTTTATTGGTTTTAAAACCAAATAATAATAAAAAATTCGAAGATATTATGTATTTTAATCTATATTATTATCACAGTCATTATAAAGTTATTGATGTGCAAGATTGTAAATGTAATCCAAGATGTGAATAGACGTAGGATAACTATAGTTATAAGGCGTTTTCTAAAATGAATAAACGAGGATAAAAAGTAAATCTCTTTTTACTATATATAAAAGAAATTATTTTTTAAACTGGTTTTTTATTCTAAATACTTACGTTAAAATAATATAATTAAATAAATAAAAATGTTTAACTATAATTTTTATAAAGAATGTTTTTTTATATTTTTATACCCATTACAAAATTTTATAATGCCGCTGTCGATGTAATGTAATGTTTTAGCTATTATTACTAAATATCATGTCGCTATTGTTGATTATTAAATTGCTATCAATTTAATATTTTAATTTAAAATGTTTTATTATCAAATATAAAAATATTAATTAAACTAAATATTTTAAAAAATTAAATTATAGGTTTTTTTGAACAAAAGTTAAAAATAATTGTAACTGGAAGAAACATAAATTTAAAAAAGGTTAAACATGAAATTTAGATATAAAACATGGAGATAACTCTATATTAATTTAATTAAAAATTTGTTTTTTATGATTTTAAATTAAAATATTTACTTTGAAATATCTTTTTTCTTCAAACGCCTGTTAAGTCGCCCAACGTTTTTCTGTAATAACTATCACAATCAACTAAATGAATTTCAAAAATTCTTTTTATATTAATAAACGCAATTTGTTTTCATTTTTAACCTCACTGTGTATCACGTAATTTTTCCAGTTATAAATCCAGTTTTCTATCGGATTTCGGAATGGCGAATATGGAAGTAAAAAAACGCAAGTTATATTGTTAGCATAATTCTATCCAATCCTCAATAGTGTTGTATTCTAGCATTATCCAGTATAAAAATTGGATTTGTGTTTTAGAATGGCATTTTTTTGAACAAAATTGTGTTCTTGAAATTTTAGATCATGCCTATTTTATTCCCCCGGGAGTTATAATAGGCATGATATTAGAAATTTTAAAAAAATAAAAAAAATCTAAAATTTTATTTAAAAACGTCAAAAAGGTTTTTTTTCTTATTTGTACGTATATTTTTATTTCAAACACCTTCTGTTGGTCCTATTCATGCATATACATAATATGTCTTCTTGTACTTATTGATAGACATGTATGAAAGAATCCCTCACAATTTCTCTCATGGTGAATTTGGTGATATTCATGAAGAAAATTTGGTTCTCCTGCGGTTAGAGCACCTCTCCCTCAGATTTGTAAGTCTTAATTGGTAAGAGCATAGAGTATGTTTCTTATTTCAAATAAGCTTTAAATCACAGGATAAATCCATATATATATGATTAATAATATAAATTCGAAGATATATAGACACTTACTAAATTTGGTGTGAAGACCAAATTTAGTGAGTGTCTATATATCTCCGAATTTATATTATTAATCATATATATGGATTTATCTTGTGATTTAAAGCTTATATGAAATAAGAAACATACTCTATGCTCTTACCAATTAAGACTTACAAATCTGAGGGAGAGGTGCTCTAACCCGCTGGAGAGCCGAAAATTTATAAGCCTCTCATCATCTGCTGACAGGATTAATATCATAGTAAAATCAATCGAACAAATAATTGTATATTTAATTGAAATTTTTTTGGGGGATATAATAGGCATGATGACTTTGGATATAATAGGCATGATTCGAAATGTTTCTTGTTCTACCTGCCGACACACACAATATGCAGAAGTCTCTATAGGAGATAAAAATATTTTCGGAATACTTGGTAGAGAAAAACCTACTTCGTCTAAAAAAATTACGTTTTTAGTCTCATGTAACTCATCGAGCTGTTAAAATCTGTATCTTAAAACTTTCAGGTATTCTTAGTTAAAATTTAATCGATCAGCTCGGAACAATTGTGTTTATATTATTAAATAACGCAACCCTCTTAAGCAAATTTCAATAGTGTCATAGAAACTTGAAGATTAAATTGATCACTGTCTTTATTTGGTGTTTTTTTAGTGTTAGTAAGCTATCATTATTAATGCAAGATTAAATTTCATGTTTTTGATCATTGTTTACCTAAAACCTTTTATCACAGCCGCAATCTTTCTTATAATAACAGCATATTTTAAGGTAATTTTCAAACATTTCATGACGGTAGATTAGTTCAAACTCATCTCTCTGTAATCTAAAAAAATATTTTTCTATTATTTTATTGGACAACTATGCTTTTACTGTCAATATTATTTTTTTATTAGAAATAAGAGATTTTTGTTCGAAAATATTTTATTTTTTATCAGTAATATATTAAATGGTGACAACATCCATAGCTGCCAACTCGGAGAGTTTTCAACCATAGTCTTATGACCTTTGGTTCTTGGTGTTCCGATAATACGTCACTTCCTAAGCTACCCAGAAGCCCAGTTGTATACGCGATTTTCGTTTTATCAATGACTCGGCAAGATACAGGTATTTAGAGGCTTTTATGATATTTAATTTATCCTTAATTTTTGCCGAGAGGCGTCGCCGCACTCATCCCCACACCTAAGAGGGTTTTTTCTACTTCATTATCATATTAGACCAAGTCTTAATCAGCTATACCACACTGGAACAACTGTATATTAATACTATATTTCTATAGTTTTTGACCGCTTAATGTCATTCCCTCATTATTTATTAAAGATTATCGTCAGCGGGATTCGAACCACGATAATAAATTTCGCATTCAAGAGTGTTAACCAATGAGCTATTTTTGGCCTTTTTTATCAGTAAGGTTTTACTTTTGATTACAAAGGTTTTACTTTTTATTGCAAAGGATTGCTTTTGATCTAAAAATATTATTTTAAAAATTTGTTATTTTTAAAAATTTTCTAAATTGTCTTATATTTTTAATAATGGTTTATATTTATTAAAATGGCTTATATTGCGAAATGTTCTAAGAAAATTCGATCTGTTCATCACTGTTACATTTTGCCTATTTTTCTACATTTAAACTGTTAATAGAATTTTTTATGTGTTATATTTTTCCTTAAAAAATAAAAAATTTATCTTGTTTCTATGGGTATATGAACATTTTCTAAAAAAATAGGCTCGATTTATAAGTATATACAGAATATATTAAGAATATGAAAAGTTTCGGTTATTTTTTAATTATTTTAAGTTTTAGCTTTCAAAAACCTTTTTAATTGTTTTTTCACTAGCAAAATTCAATTCGGATAAAATTTAACATAATTTTATTCTAGATTTATTATAATTATTAAATATCCGGAAAAATATTAAAATACATTAAACATGACATATTATTAATGATATCGATAATTATTTTAAATGCTTATGTTTTAAAATTTAATATTCGGTCTTGTTTCATAAGTGACCTGAACCAAAGGTAGCTACCGCTGATAAACAAATTAAATATATTGAAAAAATAAAGGAATATAAAACTGATTTTTTATTAAAATAGAATTTTTAGTATTTAAATAAAAATATAATTAGATTTATTTTAAGGTGTGCATAAAAAAATTGTAAACGATTATTCTTGAATCAAACCATAATGTTATTATAAATAATTTATGTTCTTTCCAACTATTCGTTTCAAACGAGAGTAAAAAAAACTAGATATTATTTGTAAGGTCTTATAAATTCTAATTTGTTTTTATTATGATGAACCATTTTGTCTGATCGTATTAGAATTTCTTCAACTAATGGATAATATAGTTATCTTTCCGAATTAAATTTTCAGAAATTCTATTTTTCTTCAAGTTCAATAGTTAATCCTTCATTTTGTCTGTTTATATTTCTTTTTGACAAAAAATGTTACAAACTACTTACTTAATACATTAGAATATTTCCAACTATAAGAGCTAAGAAAAAAATAAAAGCATATTTGGAAATATCCTGATGCATCAAGTAAATACTTAGTAATAATAAATCTATTACACTTTAAATTTCTACATTATACTGAAACCATGTGAGTTCATAATAAATAAAAAAAAATTATTTACTTTCGAGGGTGGCTATTTCTTTTTTAGAAATTTAGAGCCACTTTTGAAAAAAGACACATATCCTATAATTTTTTGACATAAATGATTTTTCGATATGTTTATAAAACTATTTGATTGACTTATTATTGTACCTTCAAAAACGATAGTTTTTTAGCAGTTAAGACTTTTAAATAATTTAAGATTAAGAAAAAGCATTATTAAATTTACACAAGAAATTATAATTATTTTAATTTATATCTTATAATCAATCTATATATTGCTATAAAAGGTCGTCTGTCACTTAATGTTCAAAAACTAAAATACGATTTATTACAATAATCATATTTATCTCTTTTCGAAATATTTATAAAAATATAAGATGATTTATATTTAATATGATCTCCAGGGCTTAAAGATTTCTGTATCAGGCATTTATTCGAAACTTGTATATAATCAATTTTTTTTCAAAAACAGGATTTTTTATCTGTTTTTTGAAAAAGAGCAATTCCCATCATGAAACTTTTATATTCATACTGAGCTTTGAACTTCTTTTAGAAGAAAAAATAAATGCATTGAAATTACAAAGCAATATGAGTTAATATGTGATTTTTTTATAAAAAAAACATTCAACTACTATACGAATGAAGCGGATAAACCACTTCAAAGACATTTATGAGTAAATTACATATCGAAAATTTACTAGAGATAATTACCAGTCAAATTAGATAAAAATAATAACGAATTTAGCTATGATTTAGTGAAGGCGTTTGTTTAGTCAAATATACCATTATTTAAACACCTGTGTCGACTCTTTAAAGATTTTATTGAGCAAAATACAGTAAATTTAATCATTCTACTACACATTATGAAAATATGTTAAAGCCGCTATATTTCATTCGGACAAAAATAAATTTTTACATTTCTGAAAAACGAGTTATTATTTTTAATTTTTGATGAATCTACAGATTCAAATAGGCGATATATATAATATAATTGATATAATTAAGAATAAAACCGAAAAGTTCTAATATATTTACTTTCGTTTATAGACTGATAAATACAAATAATCAAACCGTAAGTAGTGCTATGGTAAACATAGTTGTTTTATTATTTTTACAGATAAAAATAAATTCTTTCTGATATTCGCTAGGCTGCAAAGGCCGTAAAGAACTTAAAACCACATTTCCCGATTTAAAAACATGTTATATGCTAATTAGATTATGTAAGAAAAGAAGAGAAATTTCACAAGGTCGAATTTAATTTCATCTGTTTTAAAAGGTATATTAATTAAAAATAAAGAGAATCAGTAAATATTTAAATCCAAGGTTAATTTAAAAATTCTGAAATTTCTGATAATAACAAGATGTGGAACTTGGTTAGAATCCATGTTAGGATTTTCTGATAATTACGATAATTACTTGACCTTGTAAAACATTTTGTTTCTATAGATTTTTAATATTCCTCAATATTAGATGAATTTATTTTAGAATTAAGAGAGATATTTTTTTGTGATTTTCTTCTATAATCAATAAAAAAAACTTGAGGAGACAATTTATCTACTATCGAACAAATTGAAATTATTAAAAACGTAGAGTTGAAGTTAGATGAAAAATTTTTGACAGAAAAAACGAACGATTTAAGGTGCGGGAATTTTTGCGCAAAAACGGACATTTGCGCAAAATTTTAAAAAAAAATATTTTAGACCCATATTTCACTACTATTATGATGAATCAAAGATTATTTATTTATCATTGAAAAAAAATTATTCAGAAAAAAAACTATGTGATTAAACGGATTTTCCGTTGTTTAGACTGTATTAAAAAAAATATTTCTGCTGCTAATAATAATGTTGAAGCTTATATAGAACTTTAAATATCGAATGTAACAATCCAAACATATATTTTTTCTTTTCATTAATAAAAAAAGACCAAGAGATTATCTATTTTCAAAAGAATTATGCAGAGAATTTTTATATTTGATTTTGAACTCAAAACTTTAAAAACTGATAAATAATATTTAAAAATGAACGAAATATGTCAAATTGAATTTTATTTGAGGAATAACCTTTTTGAGGCTAGTTTAAATGAATATTCTATTTCGCTTTTTTGGTTTTTCGTGGTTAATAAATATTTATTTTTTATATTTTTTTTAATTTTTGCGCAAATGTCCGCTTTTGCGCTTACGCGCAAAGGCGTATCTACTATCGAACAAATTGAAATTATTAAAAACGTAGAGTAGAGTTGAGTTAGATAATAAATTTTTGACAGAAAAAAACATACGATTTGATTAGTAAAAATCCAGATCTATTTTTTTTTAATTTAGACTAAAAAATGCAAAGCAAATGATAGTATTTATCTTTACCTTTACATAACATCAGTTGAAATTATACGTCGTTTGGGTAGAATGGTACAGATATTAGACGATCTTAGGATATCTCGGAATTAAATTAAGAAATGTAACTTATTCTTATAATAAGCAATGAATATTTTTTTTTAAAAATTTTTTAAAAAAAAATATTGTAATTTTTAATTCACTACTTTATAAATTTTTTAATAAATTTATATTTTTAGATCAGATATTATTACTATTTATATTACATGTTGACAACATCCATAGCTGCCAACCCGGATAGCTGTTTCCTACCTTGGATCTGCGACCTTTGGTTCTTGGTGTTCATATAATACGTCACTTCCTAAACTACCCAGAAGCCAAGTTGTATATGCGATTTTCGTTCTATCAATGACTCGGCAAGATACAGGTAATTAGAGCTTTTCTTTTTTTTACTACTTTTTACCGAGATGCGTCGCCGCACTGATCCCCACGCCTAGAAGAGTCTCTTCTGCTTCATTTCATATTAGACCAAGTCTTAATCAGGCATACCACACAGGAAAAAATGTATATTAAAATATATTACTATAGTTTTTGGCCGCTTAATACCCATTCTTCATTATTTATTAATGACTGAAGTAAGGGGACGAACCGCGATACTTTAAATTTAAATTAAGAGTGTTAATCACTGAGCTATCTGCCTATTTAAATTTTGCTAATACGTTTTAGGGAAAAATTCACATAACTTGATTTTTGCCCTAATCAGTTAACGGTGAGGAATCTTCGTGCATAAAAATAATAAAAACATTATAACTGTTTATTAAATGGCTGCTTATTAGAATAAAAAATAATTTAATTACTGTAACGAGTAATTTTTAAGGAACACCTAGCCTGTCCAAAATAAATGATTAAAATAAATTATATTATAAAACCAAAAAATAATTTTCAAAAAGTAG
Source organism: Dictyocoela muelleri (assembly GCA_016256075.1). Lineage (NCBI taxonomy): Eukaryota > Fungi > Microsporidia > Dictyocoela > Dictyocoela muelleri. Next base: position 5,615 of record SDVU01000180.1, on the reverse strand, counting down.
TGAATGATTTGTGTCTTCGCCTTTGTATCCAAATTTTAAAGTCAAAAATCTAGTTTGGCGATTTTGACTCTAAAAATCAATTCAGGTGATTTTGTCCCTAAAAATCAAGTCAGGTGATTTTTGCCATCAATGTCTAAAATAAATATTTTGATAGTCTTATCTCATAAGGTTCCGCTGGGGAATAGAAACATATCTAATTTGGCTAAAAAACATATATTTAAAAGTAACTCGAATATTTGTATAAGAGAAAATATTTTTTTTGGTTTTTTATAAACATAATTGTGAAAAAATGATAATATTTGCTTAATTATAAATATTATCATTTTACACAATTATGTTTATAAAAAACCAAAAAATATTTTCTCTTAAACAACTATCCGAGTTGCTTCTAAATATATGTTTTTTTAGTCAAATTTAAATATAATTTTAAATGATAATAAGATTTTTTTAACATGTAATATAAGAAATTGTGTTTTTTCCGCACAAACTAATTTTAAAATTACCAAAAAGGAGATCACATTATACTGTTAATCATTCAACCGAATATGTAATCATCAAACAAGAAGCAAACACAGAAATTAAAAATTTGGGGATTATTACAAAGAAAAAAACATAAAGATTAGGATATGAGTAGAAACTATGTACAAATTTTTCTTAAAACCTCAGCCTAAAAAAAAACATTTCGTTGTAATTTCGGCGGGTTTCTAATGATTAAATAATTATTAATTTATTTTTATTATTAGCTAAAAAAGTGATTTATAATGTTAAATATTAAAAATCATACTTAAAATTACTTAAAAATAAATAATTAGAAGTAACGGATCGTGATCAGAATACCCCCGCCGAGTGTATTCTTGTCATATATATATATTATAATTTTTGCCCCCCCAAGTCAAATTTTATTCAATTTATAAATTCATCTGATAATTTGGAACTTTTGCGCTACTTGCAACAGAAGAATATCATAAAAGAAAAAGTTTATTGTGATCATTGTTGCATTATTAAGCATATTGAGCCTACAAAAGATAATAATATTGGGTTTAATTATAGGCGTTTTAATTATCGGCGTGGTAAAAATAACAACTCGTTCCATTTACACCGTCAGTTTCTTTGAGAAGAATAAAGTTAATATAAGAAAAAAATTTCAGGCGATATTATACTTATGTTCCCCTGTAGAGTAGCGTAAAAATTTGCAGATATGTCAGAGTGAGTCGGACTACTTGCACTTATTCAAAATGTCTCTTTTAAATACAATTGATAATTATTTCCGAGAAAATCCTATTCGTATGGGTGGTAATTGTGCTACGTTCAAATCGATGTAACCATGCTGAACCACGCGGTTCGATCCCATCGTGGACGATCTAAAAGGTAACAGTGTTAGCAACTTACTTTCGCTGACACTTAAACATCACCTAGACAATGTTATGCACAGGTTGTCAACTCCAGATCATCTAGTGGTCTATTTCCGATTATCCTTCGAGTAGTACGTGCCGGTTAAATAATACATACAGATGAATAAAGAGCATATATCGATCTTGGAGAATCAGACATTTATGAGAATAAAACTATATGTCACAAATATCATTTTATAGAACCAAATGACGGGTTCACACTCAGAAAGTAGAATCGATAAATAATAAAATTAATTTATTATTAAAAGCACAGCGAGGATGCCGAATTGAAGATAAACAGAAATTCTTAAACTATTTTATATTTTTTGATAGATTTAAAAACAATAGTTTCGCAAATTTTTTGGCATTAATAAAGATTAGTTAAAATTTTATTTTTTTTATTTATTTCTTTTTTTCAAAAATTCTACACCGGGGTATTCTAGACAAGATACAATTACGTGGGGTATTCTGGTCATGATCCGAAGTATCTTGTTCTTATATATAAATATAAAATATGCTTCCCATAACAACTCTTCGGGTAAATTGTACAATTTTATTTTTTATTAAGTTTAAGTAGGATTTTAATTTTCCATAAAGTTAAAATGAGATAGGATTGTCCATACTTTTATTCATTTTGAGTATTTTAATTTATAACTAGAATTTATCATAGTTATTAGTCTATAGACTATTTATAATGGATTTTTAAATTTACATATACTAATAGATTATAAGACGGTAGGCTGTATTGCTATTTTCATCTTATAATAAATCGAAAGGATATGAAAAAATAATTTTTTATTGAGTTTATATTGCCGATATTATTTATTTCACAATTTTAACATATTACCGTTTCTATTTCTTTCTTATAATAAACTATGTCTAGAACAATTATATCTTATTATAACAGTCGGGCATCACCGCTTTGTTATATGATTCTAAATGCGATTCTTGGATTTTTTATGAATAAATTAGGTCAGTGTTTCTCAAACTTTTTTGTGTCAGGCGTAGTTTAAAGTTTTAATTTTTGGGGCGCACCAAAAAAATAATTAAATATAATTTAGTGTGCTTGATGGATATCGAGAATTGTTGCTATGTTAGGCTTTATATTTTAAAGACAATGTTTCATTTCTTCAACAATTAAACTGGATTTTTTTCTTTCTTTGTATTCGATTATTACGAGTTTTTCAATTTGTTTTAAACAAAGACAAATCTAAAGTTTAAAAAATAACTTTCAAAATATAAACAAAAATGTTCGGGCGCCCTAAGAAATGTCTAGGGCGCGCGCCTGCCCCCCCCCCGGGTGCACAGTTTAAGAAACACTGAATTAAGGTCACAATTATATTACTCTGTTTATTGTATTACTTTTTTGTAAAACAGGGTGCAAGAACTAGAATTTATTTTTTAATAAAATTTTGTTTTGTTATTACCTCTTTAGAGGTTTAAAAAGTTTAAAAAGTTTAAAAAGTGAAAATTTATTTAAAATTAAAAGCTTTTTTTGGCTAAAGACCAAGAACTGTAAAACCATCCCCATTTTCTATAATTAAACTTTTTGGCAATTTGTGAATTCTCATTTTTTCCACTGTTTCAGAATATGTATCTTCTGACAAATTGGCAAGTGAATATTGAATTTTATTTTTTTTAGAATTTGAAATGAAATCAATAATGTCAATCTGAACCTTATTACTCGGCTCAAGATGTAAAAAAGCCAATTTTTGAAAATAATTAGAATTAGTTAATATTTTCATGTCATCAACTTCTACTTTTAAACTTTCAATAATCAATTCTTCCAAATCATTCATTTTCAAGATAAAGGGTATTATTTCGGACAAAGAACATAACATGTTCTGCAGGCATAGTTTCCTCAAATTAAATTTTCTATATTTTTCCGTAATTGCAAAAATAACTGAGGTGTTTAAACTTCCATGATAACTAAAATCCTCTAAAGACACAAACTGACCAATTTCAATCAAATGAATTGGATTAATTTGATTATTTATCAGAGCCAGTTCTTTTAAAGTATAAAAGAAATCCGATTTTCTGCAAATCGTTATAAACGAATTATTTTCAGGATCAACATTTTTTATTTTTTCAGAAATTTCATCAAAATTAAATTTTTTGCTCATACTAGCCGAAATATTATTTTCTTCTTGTATAAATTTGCAATTCTCGAATTTTAAGCTTTCTAAATTGCTAAGCCTACAAATTTTTCCAGCTTTTTTCATCGTGATCTCAAAGTCGATCAACTTTAAAGAGGAGATATCGTCGGAATTTTTCAAAAAAAGATCTTCATCGTAATATTTATTCAATTGTTGCAATTCATGATCATTCCCAAAGACAACATCTAAAATTGATATATTTTCGGGAAATTCAAACTGGGAAAGTATTATTTCATGAGTTTCTCCTTCTAACCGTATTTGCAGATTCTTAATTGATTTAGAATTTTGGATAATTCCAAGGTGAGCGACTAGTTTTTCATCGCTAAAATAATCAATGGACAATTCTTCCAATTGATCAAAAACGTTGATTATTTCAACCAGTCCTCGATTGTCAGACATATGTCCAATATTTAGGCAAAGGTATTTTAAATTACTTCTTTTATCTTCTGAATTTTCTGAACTAAAAAGAATCAGTGTCTCTTCAACAGTAAAAAATAAAGTCAAGATTGATAAAGATTTAATTCTATAGGTCAATTTTTTTATTAAATCCATAACCTTATCATTGTTATCAGGGTGGTGATATTTTATTACGATTTTTTCAATATTTGGCAAGTCTATTAAAATTCGATCATTATTGAGAGATTCATCGAACAATTGAACTTCGGAAATTTGATCAAGAGGATATTTTTTGTTTAAAAAATCAATGAAATTAGAAAAGGATTCGTGAACAAAAATTTTCCCAAAAACTTCAATTTTGAAAATTTTTAATATTTCGGAATTATTCCTTTCAGGCTGGAAAATGTGAAAATTTCCAATTTTAAGTGTATTTTGGCTTGATAATACACAAATATCAATGAGTTTCATATATTTTGACCTAATATCATTTAATTCTCCACTCATAAACAAGTTTTGGGCATATTTTGAAATGAATTGAATGTTTTCGGGAATGAAGGATGTCCTGAAAAATTCTATTTGCTGGATGATTTCTTTTTCACTGGGTTTTAAATTTTGATAATCAATTTCTTCTTCGTGAATTCGCGGCGAATCATTTATTTTTAATCTCTCGTCTGTTTTTGACATTTCATCTGTTTTCAAAAAATTTTCGAACTCTGTCAAATTTTCAGAAATTTTTGACATCTCTTCAAAAGTTTTTGAAATTTCGTTCATCTCCTGATCTTCTTTACTGAAGGTTGAACGACCTGTTTCTGAATTTTTTCAAAAATTACTTTTTAAATTAAAAAAGGGTACCTTTTTAACTCTTTTTAGTTTTTCGCTCATTTTGGGGACTTCTAGATCAATTATTCGAGGCATAATTTTCGTAAAAAATTGGTATGTTAATCGATGGTGATTGGAATAGTTCATGAAATTAAAAACCTGTATCATAAAAAGCACATGTTCTCTATCTCTTATAGGTTCATTGTTAATAATATTTCTGACTGCCTCGACTATTTTTTTATCGAAATAAATTTTTATTTTTGGAGATTCAGGTTCATTTTCTAAAAATTTATCTACCTTTTTTTCATCATCAATTGACAACTTTATTTTCTTCATAATAATTTCTGGCTGATCTGAAGAAAAAACAGATGCCTCGGTTTTATATTCATTTTTTGAATTAGACTGATCATTATCATTACCTTTATAGATTGTAAAATTATCATCTTTATAAGAATCAAAATCAGAAAGAGCTTTGGTCATGAATTCTGATTTACTGATAAATTCTTCATTCAAATTTTGAATATCTATCTCTTCGATTTTCTCACCATGGCAAATTAATTTTAGAGAATTGATGAGATTAATGAAAAGAAAAAACATGGGGGGGGTGTATTTTTGAAAAAATAAATAAATTTTTTAGAAATACTAAAAGGGGAAATTAAATTTTTTACCCTTTAAAGCAGTGTTTCCCAACGTGGGGCCTACGCCCCACTTGGGGGACATTTGGATTTCCAGGGGGGCAATTTGGATTTTCAGGGGCGGGTGGTTTGGATTTTCAAGGGGGGTAGCTATTTGGATTTCATGGATTTATAGTTTAAACTTACAAACTTTAAACCTAATATGAAATCAACCTGTA